>BPLS01023751.1:0-24430 GCA_019656275.1 Rhododendron kiyosumense
CCTTTGTTGCTGAACTCTGTTGCTGAAAGTTGTCTGCATCCCCAACAGGAACAAGAAGCAAGAGAGGAGTTGTGAGTTAATTTGGGATTTGTGAGGAACAGAGAGATGACCACAGGTGCTGTACACCGAAGCAGAGAATATGGGCAATGGATGAGCCTTGCTAAGACAATCAAGCTTGCTGGGGAGCCTTTCAGATAAGACTGATTGGCTATAGGTGGGGTGACCTCTAGATTATGTTATCCTAGCTTCCATTGCTAATTTGGTGAGCCATGTGGGATAAAGTTAACACTTCCCCTCACGTGCAGTCCGGTAGCACGTAGAGGAATGGATTGACGAGGTAAGGGAATTGACGTGGATGGAGACTCGACCAAGTGACCTTGAGGCCGCCCAAGACTCAGCTCTCATGCCATGTTAGATTTCTTGGAGGATTCCACCCTGAAACCAATTGGCTATAGGTGGAATGAGCTCTAGATTATATTACCTAAACATGGGTGGTTTAGCTGAACGATCTGGGATAAAGTCCAACAAGGATAATTAAATTGCGGTATATTGTGTATATAGGTGAGGGAACAAAAAGCAAAGGAGTTGTGAGTTAATCGATCAGGGAGGTGGGAGTGATTGAGAATGTGGGTTGTGATGTGGTTGAGTGTTCATGTGTGTTGTCTAATATCTGGCTTGTGTGTATGCATTACAACTTTTGGGAGAGTTAAAAAGAGAGCGTTAAGAGAAAGAGGGTTACTCTTCGTGCATTGTATTTTTTTGTGACTGTGAAATAGATTGTGTTTGAGTTTGGATCTTGTCAGTAGAAAAAGTCCCTTTGAAGAGTTAATTCCTTGATAAATCATTGTTGTGAGATTTGCTTAGTTCACCCAAAAGACATTGTTTCAGCGCCTTTTTCTCTCACCTGGAACCCACTGGCCGATAAAATGCAGATCAAGTAAATTTGAAAGCTGATCCATTTTCAAGGTTGTGCAAACTGAAACATATGCGGCTCAATCATGTACATAGTAGTCGAACATACAAGAATTTTGCCAAAGAATTAAGATCGTTGCGCTGGTGTGAGTTTACTGTGGAATCTATACCTTGTGGTTTCCCTTTGGAAGCCTTATTGCTCGACATGCGGTACAGCAGCTTGAAAATATGTATGGGAAAGCACCAAGATATATTACTCCTTTTTACTAGATGCCTAGAAAGACTTGTTTTCGTAGATTTGAACAACTGCAAAATTCTGAAAGAAGCTTCCCGGAAGCCGCTTACATTTTTAAAAATGCTGGTCCTAGCTAGTTTGTCCAAATCTTGAGCAATTGCAGAGATGTGAAATATGGAGTCTCTAATAATGATCTGCGCAGATGGAATTTCTATGAAATGACTGCATTCTACAAATGGTGAGGTGAAAGCCCTGCATTTTTTTTAACAGTACTTGGCTATTGAATCCAAGAAAAAGTCAGGAATTTTACTTACGACGTTCCTTGTTAGAACTAACTCTTGCATACTGTAATCCGTGAATGTATGCGTTCCCCGTGATCTTAACAACTTATCCTTGTTGGAAAACATTTGGCAAAGTGTAAAAATTCCGTATGTTTCTCTCTTGCATTAGTGGCTAATGAAGTGTGGTATTTCCCATATTACAATTGTCTGCTAATGAATAATGTTTTGTTTGCTGCTGAATAAGCTGAAATGTTTCCTCTCTGGCATTAGTGGCTTATGCAGTGTTTTTTTTTTAACAGCGAAAAGCAAAATTTTATTGATAAGAAAAATGGATTACAAGCGAGGAATGAGGAAAAGAATCACAACACAAAAGCAACATCCCAACTATGGTGGCACCTTGCCCTGCGACAATCATCTGCAACTCAGCCCGGAGTTGATAAGAATTCAACTCAAAAGGAAAAAAAACAGTACAAAGTAAGAAGAAGAACAAGTCCTAAACCACAGCTCTACGCAGAGTGGCTAATGCAGTGTGATCCTTTGGCAAAAACTTAGATGCAAAAATGGGGTACTAAAGTTGGCACACACTACACTTGAAAGAGAAAGTAGACCAACTATTTGTCTGGAGTTAGTACCAGCCTTAGTTTTTTTTGATGCTCTGTCACTATATATCCATTTTTTGGTTAAATGTTAAAACCATCTTGACTCTGCTGATTGGATTAGGTTGGTTATTTTATCAGGGCGGCTCCCTGCCTAACCCAGACACGTTAATCCAGGTGTAATTTTTTTGTTTTTCCTTTGGTTAAGAATTATTAATTCTAGTATTCTCAGCAAGAATGCATTACAAAACAAAGCTGGGTAGCTTGCCCAAGGATGACAGTTTTAGTAGCGATAATGACAGCCGAATGTCTCACACTATGTAGTACCGACACTGACATGTGACACAACACCGACACTTCGATTGACTTGCGAATTTTTAAAAAAGGGAGGACACGACACGTTTTACATGTCTTAAAACTGGTTCACAGATGTCTGTGTTACATAGGTCCCACAGATGCAATGACCGCAGAACTACTGGTTCAATGTGCGTTTTAGTTTGCTTCTAGCCTCATGGACAAACCATAAATAAATCTCTACAGAATGCGGTTCTTCACTAGCTTATGTTTTTTTCATTACTAGGTTTCAGTTAACTCTCATTGGCTCATCTGGCATCCCTTCTTAAATACACAATGAATTGCTTCTGGAGTATTGACTGATAGAAGTGCTCTCTTGGTGCTTGACTCAGTCTTTTCTTGGGGTTTGTTCAATGTCTACTTTGAAATCCCAAGAAGCCTCTTCTTCGGCTTCTCCAAGTAGTTATCATGTGTTCTTGAGCTTCAGGGGCGAGGACACTCGCAAGACTTTCATTGATCACCTCTATGCAGCTTTGGACCAAGCTGGATTTCACACCTTCAAAGATGATGATGGCCTAGAAAAAGGAAAAGATATCAAGTCTGAACTTGAGAAAGCGATTCGAGAGTCAAGGATTTCTATAATAGTCTTCTCGAAGAACTATGCATTGTCAACTTGGTGCCTTGAAGAGCTCGTGATGATCCTCAAACGGAGGACTTTTGGACACGTAGTACTACCTGTCTTCTATGATGTGGAGCCATCTGAAGTGAAAAAGCAAACCGGCAGTTTCGAAAAAGTATTTACAAGGCATGAAGAGAAACTCAAATAAAAAACAGATGAACTGGCAAAAGAGAAATTGAAGGATAAGATAGGAACATGGAGGGCTGCGCTTAGAGAAGTTGCAGATTTGGCCGGGATGAATTTACAAAATCAAGTTGATGGGTAATTTTCTCGTACTCAGTGTCACTTTTCAGCTCATACTCATCGGATTATTGCAGCAATGCCAATAACGTGCTCATTTTTGTTAGTAACTTTGATGTAATGTTTAGTTCTTGGTTTATACTATCCAATCATATATTCTTATCATTTTTTATGTTCCATCTGTATCGCAATTTTCAGACACGAGGCAAGGTTTATGAAGAAAATTATAAAAGTGATTGGAGGCAATCTAAGTCGCACATCCTTGAACATTGCCCCCCACTTGGTTGGAATGCATTCACGAGTCAACAACATCCAGCTTTGGTTAGAAGATGGGCCAATTAATGTTGGCATAGTTGCGATTTGTGGAATGGGTGGAATAGGCAAGACAACCACTGCAACATATCTATATAATTTGAACTTCTTAAGATTTGAAGGTAGCAATTTTATTGCAAATGTAAGAGAAATTTCACTACAAGAAGACGGTTTACTTTGTTTACAAAGACGATTTCTTTCAGACATTTTGAAGACAAGGAAAGTGAAACTGAATAGTATTGCTGAAGGAACTGCTATGATTAAAGATGCCATATGTTGCAAAAAAGTTGTGGTAGTTCTTGATGACGTGGATAAACTAGACCAATTAGATGCACTACTTGGAATGCAAAGCTGGCTTTTTCCAGGAAGTAAAATCATCATAACCACCAGGCGTGAGCGCTTACTCGGGGCTTATGAATTTTATAAGGTGCATAGGCTTGAAAATATGAGTGACAAGGAATCCTTGGAGCTCTTTAGCTGGCATGCTTTTGGAAAATGTTTTCCAATAAATGGATATGGAGTGGTCTCAAAAAGGGTGGTAAGCTACTGTGGAGGGATTCCATTGGCAATTAAAGTTCTGGGTTCTTCTCTATCAGGGAGTTGCTTAAACGTATGGAAAAGTCAATTGGAAAAATTGAAAGCGATTCCCGACAGTCAAATCCTTGAAAAACTCCGAATTAGCTATGACTCTTTACAAGATGACCACGACAAACGTCTATTCCTCAATCTTGCTTGTCTTTTTGTTGGAAGGGATAAGGATTTTACAGTTACAATCTTAGATGGATGTGAATTTTTCACCGTGGTTGGGATTCAAAACCTCATTGATAGATGTCTAATATCAATTGATGAAAGAAATATGTTGGTAATGCATCATTTGCTTCAACAAATGGGAGGAGAAATTGTTCGTCAAGAGTCACCAAAGGAGCCAGGCAAACATAGCATCCTTTGTAATCACAAGGATGCATATAATGTTTTGAGTGAAAACACTGTAAGAATTATACTTTGCTCTTTATGTATTTTTGAATGAATTTGTGTAGGGATATATGTTATTCACTAATCATTGTTCATGCTGCTTATGCTCCATTTCCCTTTCTTTTTTTTTCCCTCATTCTTATGTTAGGGCACAAGCGAGATAGAAGGCTTCAGACTCGATATGTGTCTGTTGAAAGAGGAAGAATATGCTTGTACGGTTTCTGGTAACAATAAAAAACGTCGCTATGAAGAGTTCCTTGGGAAGTCCTTATTGTCAAATTTTGGTGGTTCGCTTAAAAGGTATGGTTTCAGTATCTTCCCCTCAAAACTCGAACCCACAGATCCAAAAAATTCAATTCCAGAGGCTTTTGAAGTTGATGCATTTGCAAGGATGAACAAATTAAAACTTCTACAGCTCAATCATGTACTTATTAGTGGGCCTTATAAAAAGTTTCCTAAAGGATTAAGATGGTTGTGCTGGCGTGGATTCCCACTTAAGTCCATACCTGGTGATTTTCCTTTGGAGACCTTGGTTGCTCTTGATATACAATATAGCTGCTTAAAAAATGTATGGAAAGGAACCAAGGTATGTTACTACCTTTTTCTTCCTTTCAAATTTCTTTGGAAAGTGACTTGAAGGCTTTGATACCCACTTTTTTTAACCTTTCTTTTGCAGTTTCTACGGTTGTTAAAAATCCTCAATCTAAGTAATTCATATAACCTTGCCAAAACCCCTGACTTTTCAGAACTCCCAAGTCTTGAGAGGTTAGTGCTTAAAAATTGTACAAGTTTGGTTGAGATTCATGAATCCATTGGATGCCTTGAGAGACTTGTTTTGTTAAATTTGGAAGACTGCAAAAATTTGAGGAATATTCCAAGAAGCATTGGTATGCTAAAACATTTGGAAACGCTTGTCATCTCCGGTTGCTCAAATCTCAACAGATTGCCGACAAACATGGAAAATATGGAGTCTCTAACTGTGCTCAAGGTAGATGGAATTATTTTAAATCAATCTCTCCCTAGCAATGGGCAGATGAACATAGTGCAATCTTTCATTTTGCCTTGGCGGTTGAAGCCAAGAGAAAGTCCAAAGATTTTCTGGCCTTCTTTACCATGGTCCTTGGTAGAATTAAATCTGGCGAAATGTAATCTTTCGGAGGATGATTTTCCCAAAGGCCTTAGCAACCTCTACTCATTGAAGAAACTAAATCTGTCACATAATCAATTTCATAGCCTCCCAGATTTCGTCAGAGGTCTTACTAAGCAAGATTGGTTAAGGATGGAATTTTGCCCAAGGCTTCGCAAACTTGATGGGGTCCCGCAACTAGAGCTGCGTTTAGCAGCTAATAGATTTCTAGAGGAAGTAACGTATCAAATCTCGCACCGTCCAACAACTACTTGTCATTTGGATGCATGCCACCATCTAGAGACTTTGAGCACATTCAAATTAGAATCCATAGAAAACGTTGAATCTGAGATTGTTAACAATTTGGGCTTGTCAAACTTGCAATCCATGGGAAACCTAACTGTAAAGCTAAAATCATGGTCTGGCATGCAACAAAGGAGGTTTCCCCTATAGGTGCTCTCTCTCTCTCTCCTCTCTCTCTCTCTGTATGATGCGTAGTTTTTCTTTTTGTTGCACAAGTATGTTATGAAACACATATAATTTGCGCTTATACTCTTGGTAGTAAGGTTCCACCCGGGTTCAACTTTAAGAATGTAGAATCGTCAATTGATTTTATTGTGCCTTCATATCTTAATTTGAGGCTCCGAGGCTTAAATGTGTGTTCAGTTTATGAGCACTTATCAGGTGATCCAAGATCTTGTGAACCACATACTGTCATTAGTAATAGGACGAAGGGCTTGGTTTGGAGCCTTTGCCCACATGTCTTTGGAACTGTAGAAGATAGTGGAGCTACGATGTGGTTAAGTTATTGGAAGTTTGGAAATCATTTGGAAGGCGAAGATGAAGTCAGTAGTTCAGTGCATGGAGGTGAATTTATGCAAGTAAAGGAGGTTGGAGTCCGCCTCGTGTACAAAGAGGAACCAGAAGAGATGAATTCCCAATCAACCTATGGAGATAAAACACCCCATCAGCTCTATCAATTTGGAAATATCGTTCCGGGAATCGTTTCTGCAGATCAGCCGAGGACAACATTGTACCAGCTCGGCATGCATCTTGATGATTGCAAGGGTTGTCAGCATCTGTACCCTCCACCTTGGATCCCTGCCACTCCTTACGATTTCGATCCTAATTTGGAATGTCTGGCTTCAAGATTCATGATGGCAAAACCATTTTATGTTTCTCAAGACCATGGGGGGCGTTGATTTATTAAGCTTCAACTGTTTGTATCAACGATATTTAGTACAGTATCTTTTACTTCTCATTTGCTCTTGTTTAATGAATATGATACTGAAAATTTTTCATGATACTACAAATTTTGTGATCGAATTTACTTTGGCGTTCTCCAAAACATGGTTCTACCAAAACAAATTAGCTGACTTGATTGCTGCCAAGATTTTCAGCAAAATTTCGGTGCACACCGCAACGTGGAGCCCCAGGTCCTCCACTGCCACATTCGGTGTGTATGCAAAGCTAAGTGTATGAACCTCACGAAGCCCTTCCAAAACGAGAAAGTTCTCATTTTCCCCGACTAAGTTCCAGTGGTTGCAGATTCACCAACAGCATTCGAGTATTCGAGTTAGCGCCCACCAGGGAGAATTTGCAAAACTCCGTTTCCATCAAGAATTGAATGGAGTTTTCCTGTTCGCTAAATTGACATACAAGAAGATTGTATCATGGGTTTCGTGACTATCATAAGTAGAAAGTTCATATTCTTCAAACCTTACTACTCTACCTAACTAGCTGATAAAAGGTCGAATTCAACAGGGCTGCAGGCACGAAATGCCAATCAACAAAACAGGATGCCCCTGCAAAACTTCCAGCAGCATTTCCCATACAATGGGTTCGTTTTCTCAAATGCAAGGCGCTGCTGCTGAAATCGGCCATCATGGTTGGTTCATGCTTATTTGGATCAGCCTACTTTTTCTATGTTACGTCCTTCCCCTTCCTTTGCTTTGGGCTGACTTTCTGATTCTCAAAAATTTGATGGAACAGCCCAGCCCAAAAAAGGAAGGTTATAGTGAGGTGGCAGGAATTCACTGAGATAGTGAATTCTATCTCTCTCCCATGGTCACTAAATTGACAACAATGGCCCTCATTGTCGTAAAGTAGTCCCTGCAAAGCTTTCAGAAAGAGGGGTATAAGCATGAACAATGTGTGGTTGGAGAGTGGAGAAGAGCTTGTGCCCAAAGTAGACTGGATTTAATCCGACAAAATCTGAATCCAGCTATCGAAATTTTATCCCATAATCAGAATAAAGAATCCGAAACTTAACAGACTGGGCTAGATTCATCCAAATCCGATCCATTTACAAAAATCGAAGCCGATATCACATCAACTTAAATTTGTTCATTTGATCCGTTTCTTCACAATGATACAAAACTATTATTTTTTTCCCTTTTGCAAGACGCAAAACTGGCTTCCAATAAAACAAGAAACTATTTCTTTTAATTGGGGGCAACTTAAACTATTAATCCTCCTACCTGATCAAAATAAAAAATTAATATTAGCCTTGTTAAGGTGTCAAGTTCGATTCTCCTCGCAATCTAACTATTTGAGCCACTTCATCCTAATGAGTACAAGGGAAAATGCTGTGAGATGTACTCTGCAGCCTGGACTCTGCTTGTTTACGTGGTATACATTGGAGTTTCTTCAGAATCCACCCATAAAGGTGGTGATAAATATTACAACAGTATACAGCTACAAAAATGAAATTTCACAACAGTTGGAAGTAATGTTCTTTCCAAATGGCCAGATGAAAGTGAACATGCTATTCTAAACCAACTGATTCTGGTTAAGCACATCGATTGGCGGAGTGGAACTAAAGCGAAACATATAGAAGCAGAACACTCCCCATCAGAGTTCATCCTGCAAAGCCCAAAAAGAGAAATGTCTTCTTAGTACCGAGCTCATTCAGTAATCAACAAAAACCACTAGTAACAATACAGCTGCAGTTTGCTGCAAACTTGGGATCTCCATAACCTAGGAGCTCAAGATCGACAACTCACATAAACTACTGCTTTCGTAGAAGGAAAGCAAAATACACTTTCGCTGATGCACAAATGTGCGTCTGAAGTGCTATTTGATGGTGCATGACCAACTCTCAACTCAAACATATTTTAACTTTCCACTACTAAGCAAAAATGCACGTCTGATGTCATGAGTGACATGAGATGTCCAACTATCATGAAATTACGTACTCTATTGCAAATTAGCAGCTTGTGAATCAAAGGAAAAAAATCAAACAGGAAAATGAACTCAAAATGGTTGAGGTCCACTAGTGCGGCACAAATGTATATATGTGACATCCACATAAGATATAAACTGCAAGACTTTCTGTAGAAACTTTATATCCATCTCAATACCAATTAGCAATGAGTGGAGAGGTCCCAGATGTTATTAAGTGATCATCCATTCCACTCTCAAGCAATGTGGGATTCATTTCCTTAACATCCCCCCTCACGTGCAGCTGCATTTGAGATCTGTCACGTGTAGCCACTTTTGGGTCCTATCATCGCGCAGCCTTTTTGCTGGTTTGTCATCGTGGGGTGTGAATTGTAAATTTTTATAAAATGTGGGGGGGAACGGGCCCCGCTCTGATACCATGTAAAAATTTTATATCCATCTCAAAACCAATTGGCTATGTCCATCTCAGAATCGTCACAGGGATATTGCAATTGATGCAAGTCCACACACAGAGAGAAGAATTATTAAAAGACAGTCACATGCTTTTGCAAAAGCTATATGCATGTGGAAAGGGTGGCACGCAATTGTGGAGGGAGTTCTTTTGTCCTGATGCCTTTGGAAAAAAACTATTCCTTCATTGATTATATGGAAGAGTGGTACACCGTTTGTGGACAGGTTAACAACTTTTGAAGGGTTAAAGTATGATAGGCTACGACAGGTTTGCGAGACCCAAAAAAGTTATGACCCTTTAGGAGATGACCACGACAAAAATTAATTCCTCCAAGCAGGTCCGGCCCTGAGATTTCTGAGTCCGTAGGCGGTGGTTGAAAATGGAGACTCTCATTTCTAGTATATTAATTAGTGTTTTGAGGTAGGAAACAAAACAAAGTCTGGCAGAGTGGTTGTAGCTGCCACTTTAGAGCCTAATGTTGTGAGTTTGAGCCTCACAAGTAGCTTTTCACAACCATTTATTTTGTTCAGGTTTTAAAATTGATGCTTAAAATTGAAAGGGGAAGGAAACAAACCCGCGCCTCATGCACACGTGCTTTGCCGCTGGTGCTACTTTGGATTAGCTGTAATATGGTATACGTACATCTATTATTTGGGGGGCCCATCATTAATGGCTCCAAAATTAGAGGGCCTAGGCGATCACCTAGTGGGCCTATGTCCAAGGCCGGCCCTGCTTCCACGACAAAGATTGCAATCACAATCTAGACTGATGAGACAAGTTTTTTTTTTTTTTTTGACAAACAAGATAACAAATAAAGTTATATATGAGATCCTATTGTTTCTAATTCAAAAAAATAAAAAAAGAGATCTCATAACTTCTTTCCCTTCGCCGTTGTCGCCTTCTTCACAGGTGACTTAATACTCTTTGGTTTCTTCGTCACTTTCACCGACGCCGCCTTCTCCAACTTCGCCACCACCTTCCGTAAGGCAATTGGAGGCATTACTTTTGATATACATCATTTAAGGAAAGATGAATCTGACAGGACGTACGATTTAGTTGGAGATATATAAGTTTGATTGGCAATAATTGAAATGTGGCCTGGGGTGTAATGTGTGGTTGAGTGATTATGCGTGTTGTGACTGTTGTCCAATATCTAGCTTATTTATGTATGTATGTTTGTGTATGCATTACAACTTTTGGGAGAGTAAAAAGACAAAGTGAGAAAAAGAGAGAAACCAATAGGTTGAGAGAGAGAGAGAGAGAGAGAGAGAGAGCTAGTGCATTATAATTCTTTTGTGACTGAAAAATGAACTGGGTTTGAGTATGAGTGTGAATTTCTACCACAACCAGGTCTTGCGTGCCAGTAGAAAAGGTCCCTTTGAGGAGTTCCTTGATAAACCAGTTGTGAAATTTGTGCGGTTCACTGAAAGGATAAAGTTTCAGCCGACCTGGAAGCCACTGGTCCATAAAATAATGCAAATCAAGTCAATTTGGAAGCTGATGCATTTTCAAGGTTGTGCAACTGAAACATCGGCTGCTCAATCATGTACTCCCTCCGTCCTCGTTTAATAGTTCCTGATCATTTTTTTCTAATCGGATAAAAAACTAGTTATATGTGTAAATTGATAATAAATTTTATATTCAATAAAGATCTTATTTGATAGATCTCGATTAGTTTTAAAAGTACAATAATGTTTCTAAAATCACATAAAATATTTATAAATTACAAGATATAATATCAATTGAAAATTAAACAAACTTTCAAAATGGACTATTAAATGGGGACGAAGAGAGTACATTGTTGAACATATGAGAATTTTGCCAAAGGAATAAGATCGTTGCGTTGCGCTGGTGTGAGTTTACTCTGGAATCTATACCTAGTTGTTTCCCTTTGGAAACCTTATTGCTCGACATGCCGTATAGCAGCTTAAAAAATGTATGAGAAGGCACCAAGATATGTACTCCTTTACACTATAAATGCCTAGAAAGACTTGTTTTGGTAGATTTGAACAACTGCAAAATTCCGAAGAAGCATCCTGGAAAGCCCTAGTGTGCTAAAGTTTTAAAAAGGCTCGTGATTACTAGTTGTTCAATGATAGCTTTTTACTCCCTGCACGTGGACGATCTCGGACTTAACCGCTATTCTCCAGAATAATATGGAGTCTCTATCAATGATCTGTGCGGAGGGAACTTCTAAGACACGACTACGTTCTACAACTGGTGATCGAGGTGAAAGAAATGCAATTTTTTTTTTCATCAGTCCATTGGATATTGAATCCAAGAAAAGGTCGGGAAATTTATTTGCACGCTCCTTGTTAGTGTTGGGTAAAATACCCGATCACCCGCGCAACGGAAGCGTAACGAAAAAAAAATTTATCACACAAAAACACAAGATTACGTAGTTCCCTAAACTCGGGTACGTCCACGGAGAGAACAACTTCCACTAATATTGAATGAGTATAATGAGATACAAAATACCCTACTCTAGCTCTCAAGCTCTCGGTATTTTTATCTCCCTCAAACTCACAATATTCTCACACAATTTTTCTCCTCTCACACTGTGTTCTCTGCCCTTTTTTTCCTTTTACGGCACACAGGCACCACTCATTTAATTGAAACAAGAGAAGGGTCTACACACTTGACCCTGGAAATTCCAAGCATCACAAATCTCCATTGAGATCCAAAACATACACAACCGGCATACCCACTTCCAAAGATCACACTGACTTAGGCTAATAAATGATAACCAGCCAACCAACTATTTCTTATTTTCTTTTCTTTTTCTTTTTCACATGGGCAAAACCCAACAGTTAGAACTAACTCTTGCATATAGTAATCCGTGAAACGATCCGTGCTTTCCTCGCAATCTTAACAACTTAATCTTGTTGGAAATTTGTAAAATTGGGCCGGCCGCTCGGCAAAAGCATTTGGCAAAGGATAAAAAATAAGCAGATATATTAATTGATGAATCATGACTTCTGATTTTGGTTTTTTCAATTAAACAAAGCTGCTCGCTAGCTTGCCTAACCCAGATACATCTCCCCAGGGTTCATAAGTTTCCAAAGATTACAATTTTAATACTACCAATAATGAGAGCCGGATGTCCCACAGATGCAAGGACTGCAAAGCTACTGCGAACATATTTTAAGTTTCCACTACTAAGCAAAAATGTGCATTTGATCTCATGAGTGACATGAGATGCCCAACTATCGAGAAAAAATCAAAAAAAAACTTAGCAGCTTGTGAATCCAAGAAAAAATCAAACAGGAAAATGAACTCAAAATGGTTGAGGTCCACTAGTGCGGCACAAATGTATGTGACATCCACATAAGATATAAACTGCAAGACTTTCGGAGTACGTCTCGAATCGTCACAGGGATATTGCAATTGATGCAAGTTCACACACAGAGAGAAGAATTATTAAAAGACATTTATGTACTTATAAATCAAGTTAAAAGAACAGGAAAAGTTGTTTATAATCCCAAAAGTATTCAGATCGTGTCACATGATTATTAATGC
This sequence comes from Rhododendron kiyosumense, assembly GCA_019656275.1. Lineage (NCBI taxonomy): Eukaryota > Viridiplantae > Streptophyta > Magnoliopsida > Ericales > Ericaceae > Rhododendron > Rhododendron kiyosumense. The sequence continues at coordinate 12,801 of BPLS01023751.1, forward strand.
CTAAGCAAGACTCAAGTAAATGAGAGGTTTATGCTTACATGATAATCATCCAAGTAGTCACGACGATCATGCTGCAAAACAAAATTGTAGCAATGTATCAGAAATTCCATTACAATATTTCCCTTTGCACACCTCATATATATGTAGAATGAATATGAAATAATATGTAGGGGATCAAACAGCCTATCATAAAACACCATAAGGGCAAACAAGTTAGAGTAATCCCACGATCATCTCGAAGTTACACGACCAAATGGAAAATGCCCACATACTGCATTACTCAGATAAATACTTGCACCGTCCCACAATGTTTGATAGATCTTATTTGAAATCTTTTAAACGGTACCAAAAAAAATCAAAAAATTATTTTTCATTTTCGTTATATTTGAGTTTGAAATTACTTCTTTTCAAAAAAGAAGGTTTAAAAAGAAAGCGAAACGGGCCCGGAGTACTTCTTTCTGCAACAACGAACAAAACAAAAAATTCGAAAAAATGACCTATGAACATCACCTCACTTTAGAGGTCCGGAAACGAAAGCTGATAGTCAAAGTGGGGGATGGGAAGTGTAGGAACGTGGAAGTTTCCTTCTTGTTATCTACTACGTGGAAGTTTCCTTTGTGGAAGTTCCTTCTTGTTATCTACTACTAGTACTGTCAAAGTTTGGAATGGGATGTGTAGGAACGTGGAAGTTTCCTTCTTGTTATCTACTACTAGTACTATAATTTTCCTACTACTAGATCTGACAATGTATAATCCATTCATAAATTCCATCTTTATGAGTGGACCAATATGAGTCTCTTTTTTCTTGGTCGACATAGCTGCCTCTACCCCACCTACTAGCATCTTGTTTTCACACTCAAAAGCAACACGGTGTTGAACAGAATATGCATTCACTACCTACAAAATAAAATAAAATAAATCCTCTTGTTTAGTGAAAGATCATAGCTAAATATTTACCAAACTTTACACTAAAAATCCTCTAGTTTATGTATATGAAACTGTAAATTGGTAGTACTAATTAAGAACATGAAACCATTTCCGATTCGCATGACATTCACACAAACATGATGCAGCAAAATTCACAAGAGATTAATTAACGTATTAATTCAAATGACCTCTTCTTCCCGTGCTTTTCTCACTTTTTGATCAGCTTCTTCAAAGGCCTACTTCTCACTCTGAATTTTCAAACGAAGAGAGTAAAAAGTAGGGAGAATTTTACATAGGTCCACTATAGCAATTCCCTAACCTCACTAGTCCACTTCTAAACTTTCTAACCCCATTAGTCCACTAAACTGTTATAAGGGATTATAATAACCCGGGATGACAAATATACCCCTGTTTTAATCCCATTTTTCTCCCATTCCATCCGCTTCCCATAAAAATCATTTTTTACCCCATTTCAAAAGAAAAGGCCCCAGAAAGAGAGCCCAACTGAAAACCCTAGCCAAGCTCTTCATCTTCCACTCAATCACCATCAATCTATCGCCATTGTCATTTACTCCATCGCCGTCGACGATCCTATAGTCGCCATTGTTGTTACATCGTCGTCGCCGTCGTTTCATCTCCATCATTGATCTCCTTCGTCCCTTCAATTTACTTCAACACCGTCAATCTCCTCCGTTGCCGTCTATCCAATCGGCATGTTTTACTGTAGCGGAGAAGCTTTTGTCATATATATATATATATGTTCTGTTAGGGTTTTTTTAAGTTAGGGTCTTATTTGCTTATGTCAGGATAGGTGTATACGAATATGTTGTTATATGTTGCCAACCTGAATTGTGTGTGAGTTTATGGGCATATGTGGACTAGAATCCATTGGAAAATAATTTAATATATGGTTATATGGGAATGTATGGTGATGTTCACATACAGGTTGATAATTGGTAATATTTGATTCTCTGAACGTTGTAAATCCCTTAAAATTGAATATATGGTTATATGGGACTTTGTACAAATGAATATGTTCACGTACAGGTTGATTTTTTTTCCATTCAAAGGATGTTTGAACTTGTAAATCGGTTTCAATATGTTGTTCTAGAGTATCTCTGTGATTTATTTTGTACTTGTTTCTTAAGAGTACCATATCAACTCCTCTTTGTGTGATTTTGTAGAATTTTTGGATGGTTTTTGTTTTTTGAATTTTTTCGGAATGGCTGTACCATCGCAGAGTACCTTTGGTAAAACCTAACGATATATAGTTGCTATCCTTGAAGATTTGCTTGTGTGTTTTTTTTACCTGTTCGAAAATGTTTCGTTAATTTATAGTTTGGTTAGGTTCCGGTTTGGTCATATAAGGTTATTTATCAATTTCGTTACGCGGTTAGTGTTTGTCATAGTTAGGGTTTTGTTTTTTGTACATTTGTTTAGTTGCTATTGGGTAACATATATGGTTATATGTTCAGTTCTATTCATAAAGGTTGCCTATGGTTATGGTTGTATATTAATGCATATATATGTTCGAGTTTGAACATACTTTATTTTTCTTTCATAGGGTTATATGTCTAAGTTTGATCGTGTTTTATTATTGTATATATGGTTATATGTCATAGTTTCAATTATTATTTTGATAGATTTGGTTTTCTTTCATTTATATGACTATGGAATGACTAGAGTCGTTTGAAGTGGAGTTTGGTGCTTTATTAATGACTTCCTATTTCAATAATGATAGTCCAATTGCACTGAAACTGTTTTTTTGCTGGCTTTGGAATGTTTTTTTACTTTTGTTTACCTGCTGTTGAGTAACATATATGGTTATATATTCAGGTCTGTTAGGCCGCTGTGCGGACCAATTTATATAAGGTTGTCTACTGTTATATATGGTTATAGTAACATATACGGCTATATTTGAATGCTAGAGTTTAGGTTATGCATAATTCTTGAATCTACTTTATTACAATGCAAGAACAATTTTGTTTTTTGTATATTTGTTTAGCTGTTGTTGGGTAATATATATAGTTATATGTTCTAGTATGTTAGGCCGCTGCGCCGACCAATTCATATACAAGGTTGTCTATGGTTATGGTAACATATATGATTATGGTTGTATATTTATGAATATATATGTTCAAGTTTGAACATGCTTTATTATTCTTTCATAGGGTTATATGTCCAAGTTTGATCATATTTTATTATTATATATAGGGTTATATGTCCTAGCTTCAATTATTATTTTGATAGATGTGATTTTCTTTCATTTATATAACCATAGAATGACCGGAATCGTTTGAAGTGAAGTTATGTATTTTATTAATGTCTTTCTATTTCAATAATGGTAGTCAAATTGCACTGAAACTGTTTTTTTGTTGGCTTTGGGAATGGTTTTTATACTTTTGTTTAGCTGATGTTAGGTAACATATATGGTTATATATTCAGGTTTGTTAGGGCTGTTGCGCGGACCAATTCATATAGAGTTGTCTACTGTTATATATGGTTATGATATTATATACAACTATATTTGAATGTTAGTATTAATTAGGTTATACATGATTCATGAATCTACTAGTGTTTAAGTTATATATGTTTGCATCTGTTTAACTCTGTGTATTTTTGCAGAATGACAAAACCAAATCAAAAAGGTAAAAAATTGGTACCTGTGAAATGAACATATAATGTCCAGCCAATTGCAAGGATAAACCCTCCAGCACGGATGAAATGATGAAATGGTGATAGAGAAGGACTAAGATGGTGTCATTGGGACAATTTTTATTTTTATTTTTTATTTTTCATGGGAGTTTGAACAAATTTTATCTTCAATGGTCCGAACACGAATGATGTTTCATTTTGAATAAGTTTTGACTTACCCACTGACTTGGATGGTACATTTTGTATTATATGATACATTTTGGATATATGAAATTGATGGCGTGTTACGGTTTGATACTGCATTGTACAACATTCATGACAATGAATTGCACATATAATCATATATATATGTACCAATCTGGTCGATCTATACATGGTTAAATGTCAGCATGTGTCATAAGTAACCTTTATAAGGAAAACATATAACGTTATATATGATCTGAATATATTACTATATAACCATATTGTTCCTTACTCGTTATAACCATATAACCCTATAAAAGAATAATAAACCATAACCATATATAACCATAGACAACCTTATATGAATTGGTCCGCGCAGCGGCCTAATAGACCTAAACATATAATATTATCTGTGCAGCGGTAGAATGAGTTAGATCTGGAATGTAAAGAGAGAGAGCTGTCAAAATTTAAAAAAAATTTAAAAAATGAAAAAAAGCTGGCAAGGGCATTTTTGTCTTGTACTAATTCATTTTTTGCTTGATAAGGGCCCAGTTTGGCAACACAAAAAATGAAAAGGAATAAAAATACATTTTTTTGTCTAAGCCAAACAAGGCCCTTGTCTGAGTGGATCTAGTGGGTTACAAACTTGAGAGGTGGACTTGATGGGTTACAAATATGCTATAGTGGATTTTAGACCAATTTTTTATAAAAAGTAATGCACTACCATTCAGATATGGAATCCCATGGAAGAAGAAAAAGAGAATGAAATAACGCACACCTCTCTGTTAGAAAACAGAGAAGTATGTCGGAAAGTAACAAACCTATCAGCTTGATTTGATACCTTCGGTGCTTTTCATATCCCATCCTCATCTTCTTCATCCAAATTGTCAGGCTAATGAAAGGAAAAATGACATGACATTTAAGTCAATTTTCTTCTTCCACTGTGCACCAAATCAAAAAGGAAAAACAAACAAACAAACAGAACCTTAACAAGTAACAATCTACAGTTAGAATCTACGAAGATAAAGCTATAACAGGGGAGAAAGAGCTTCAATAAAAATGAAGCAGCTTCCTTTGGCTGTAAGTTCACACTGAAGTTAATTTGCAGCCAATCCAATATCAACTGTTTTTTTTTTTTTTTTTTGATTGATCAGTAAAAGGGTGGGAGAGAGCAACCCATGTAGCAACCTCCTCGGGTATGACCATAGGGGCTTCCTACCCGCTAGTGAAATGTTCGGTTGAGCCATAGCTTTTGTCCGTGAGAACAGACCGTCACCACGGCATCGCCTAGGTACACGTTGGTAGGAGTACAAAATCCCCAACCCCATGCCACTTGCATGACTCGAAACTGAGCCCTGCCTACGGAAGGCGGGAGGCCCAACCAACGAGACAAATTACATAGCTTTGCAAACAAATTACAATGTCACACCAGAAATAACAATGTCTCTTAAAATCTAAACCAAACAAAGTCGTCGTGTCTCAAAGGGACTCCACCAAGTCTAACCTAGACCCCCCATCCCCATCCTCTCCCCAACCCAAATACCCGAATTTCCAGAAACATAGTCACCAATCCACCCAGAACACACTGCAATACTCGAACTTCAGAGCATGCGCACAACCTTAGGTAAAATGTCATTTTAGCCAAAATAGCTAGGCAAATACACAAAATTGGCCTCCCCAACCTCAAATCTTTTTTTTAATTTCTCTCTACTCTGGCTAGAATGCCCTCAAGTGATTTGGAAGCATCATGCTTCCAAATCGTACTCGCATATACAACCATCCAAACCATTGATTTCTTAAAAGGCCAATAGGTTGCATCCGGTAACACGTTTCTCTGGACAAATTATTCAGTGCTCCCATTATGTAAAAGAAATTATGTACTTTGGAGTAATGACAAGTTAATTGCAAACTGAGAGGTGATTTGTTCTATTCAAAATTTATATGTCTATATTCAAAATTCTGGATAATAATCCACCTCTCACAAGTCACAAGTGGATTGTTTTTTGTATATATTCTGGAAAATTTGCCTTGGTTAGTTTTCCATTAAATTCTATAAATTATTTATTTATCTTGACGAGAATAACAAAACAAGAATAAAAGTATGAATAAAACTTGAAAAATCTGTTGGAGGTGGCTATAAATAGTCCGACAATAGAGGGCCTATTTGATAGTGAGAAAAATGAACATTAATAACCGGATGATGCTATGGTGTCTCCCGTCATTTTGGGGACACCGTAACTTTTGACATAACAAAACCATAATAAGCATAACCAAAACCCAATATAAGCATGACAAAACCCATACAAGGCATAACTAAGGAATATCCAAAAAACCAACCAAAGCATAACCAAATCCAACCAAGGCGTAACAAACAAGTTATGCCTAAGTTATACCTTGCTATGGTTCTGTTATGCTTATAATGGGTTTTAGTTATACTCATAATGATTTTGTTATGCCAAAAGTTATGGTGTCCCCAAAATGACCGGGAACACCGAAGTCATTCCCTTAATAACCACAAAATAAATAGCTCAAATTGTAAAGTAGAACCGTGGCAAATTCCCTTTTTGGCATCACATGAGGGTCACATGAGAGGATCCACACTCATTCCTAATTTACCCTGGTAATGTTGAAACATGCATGAAGCAAAACCCCACGAATGGGTGAGAACAGTAATGATGTAATTTTCAATTATTTCTTTTTTATTTCTTTTTTCTCCGTATTCATACCTTTAGCCGATACACCTTAATTAATAATTAGGAGCTCTCATTTCCGTTAGGTGAGGGAATTGGATGCCCAAAGAATGTTCCTGGGGAAGGTGAGGGAATTGGGGACTTCGTGTTGGTGCTATGCAGATCAAGAACTCATCTCGACAACCAACGATCGAGAGCCGTTCATTGCCAAGATGAGATCCGAGCCGTCAAATGTACGATCCGACGGCTCGCAAATGTGTAACACAGTGCTGTGCACATCACTACACAATACCATCCCCAATTCGGGAATTGGATGTGATGGAATTGGATGCCCAAACAATGTTCCTAGGGAGATCAGGACTGATATGTAGGTATAAAAGACTTTTGAGGTTGTGTACAGGAAAAGTACTCAAACCCATATTGTGTTTTGTACCGAGTTTCTCTTTTGTTTGATTTAGGATTGAAAAGTATGGTTCACATACATTTGGATCTTTTCTCAATGATCCAAGCCATTTATTACATAGAGATTGTCAAATAATTTATTCACGCAAAATTCAAGTTGATCGGACACACATAATAACTTGATAAGAACATTTTATTTTTAAGGAAAATGGTTAGACCATGTATTTTTGCGAATAAAAGTACTTCAATGAAGTGGTTCAAAAAGTCTGATCAACGGAGAAACTTTTAGGTATACCAGGGATACCAAGCCCCATGGTATCTCTTCCGGTCTGTTTCTCATTTTTCGGTCATTTTGTGATCACATTTGGATAAGCGACTCCATTCATTTTGTAGAGTTTGGCGAGGACCATAACTGTACCAAAAATTGTGTTTATCAGACTTTATTTGATACATGATCAGCACGCATGAAAATTAAAAAAAAAAAACCAAAACTGAGTCCGAAAACACACTGAATCAAAGCCTAGTTTTAGTTTTTTTTCAATTTTCACATGTGCCGATCATATATCAAATAAAGTCCGATGAACACAATTTTTCGAAAGATTAAGGTCCTCGCTAAACTTTACAAAATGAATAGAGCCGATCATCCAAATGAGATCGAAAAATAGCCGAAAAATAAGAAACGGACCGAAAGGGATACCATGAGACTTAGTATCCCCGGTATACCTAAAAGTTTTCCCTGATGAACATTCATTCTTGCTTTCACATTTTATTCGAAGAGCCCTATTATACTAACAGTTTGGATCAATGAGGAGAGATACAGGAGTCACAAATTGCACCGGTAGGGACTGAGTCATTTCATCAAGTTAGGAAATAAGAAAAATAAATTGCACTTGTAGGGAATTGAGTCCTTTTGCAAATTAAACGGGTTTTGCCGCTTGGTTCGCTGAATTCTTTTAACCTTTTCATGTTAAATAAAATAGGTTTCTTTTCCTTGGGAACAAAATTAGGACTTTTGTTGTGTCTTAATGAAAAAATCAGTGGTTAATACTCAAAAATGTCTAGGTATTTTAAATTTTTTGGAAGCACCTATAAATCGCTATCCATAATGGTGTAGAATTGTAGTTTTTTTTTTTTTTTTTTTAATCTTTGGCGTATAATTACAGTTTACTGTGAGATTTTTACGATTACCAATACTTTCAGGTTCCTTGAATTTCTGAGGTAATGGGGACGACAGCTAGATTTTTTTTATTTGGAGGTGGCAGCGTTAGTTTGGGATTTTATGTTAATACTGAGAATATAGAAGAATTTGAGGGATGCGAATGGAATTTCCCGTGGCAAGTGGATGCTTTTTCTTCTGACGACCACTTTCATTTTCCTCTTCAAAGTCTCCTCTTCGGTCTTCTCTGTAGTCTTTTTCTTTCTTCTACGATCTCTTCGATTTTAAGCAAGGATCGATTTCACTCTCTGGGTTTGAAGTGGCAATCTAAATCCCGGCAATCTCTTCATCGAAAGCTCCGGCGACCTCGATCTTGGCCAGTACACTATCCACGACACCTCCAACGGGCTCTGTATGTAGATATCTCTATGTATACATAATAGATATACTCCGTGTGTGCATTTTATGTACTCCATGTGTGTGATTACTAGCAATAACAGAGCCGTTTGAACAGATTTTCAGTGACCAATAAGACTCCTTTAGTAGTCTTTTTCTTGGGGTTTTTTCAATGTCTGCTACGAAATCCCCTGAAGCCTCTCCTTCGGCTTCTCTATGTAGCTACCATGTGTTCTTGAGCTTCAGGGGCGAGGACACTCGTAAAACTTTCACCGATCACCTCTACACAGCTTTGGACCAGGCCGGATTTCGCACCTTCAAAGACGATGATGGCATAGTAAAAGGAGAAGATATCCAGTTTGAACTTGAGAAAGCGATTCGAGAATCAAGGATTTCGATAATAGTCTTCTCGAAGAACTATGCCTCGTCAACTTGGTGCCTTGAAGAGCTTGTGATGATCCTCAAACGTAGGACTCTTGGACACATAGTTCTACCTATCTTCTATGATGTGGATCCGTCTGAAGTGAGGAAGCAAATCGGCAGTTTCAAAGAAGCATTTACGAGGCATGAAGAGAAGATCAAATCAGAAACAGACGAACTGGTGAAAGAGAAATTGAAGGAAAAGCTAGGAACATGGAGGGCTGCGCTTAGAAAAGTTACAGATGTGGCTGGGATGAGTTTACAAAATCAAGTTGACGGGTAATTTTCTCGTACTCGCGTCACTTTTCAGCTCATACTAATTAGATTATTGTAGCAGTGCCAATAACGTGCTAATTTTTATAGTTATTGCTTTGAAATGTTGAATTCTTGGTTTGTGCTATTCTGTCATGTTTCCTTATTGTTTTTTCTGTCCCATCTTTATCGCAATTTTCAGACATGAGGCAAGGTTTATCAAAGAAATTATAGAAGTGGTTAGAGACAAGCTAAGTCGCACTTCATTGCTCATTGCCCCCAACTTGGTTGGAATGCATTCACGCGTAAAAAACATTCAGCGTTGGTTAGAAGATGGGCCAAGTAATGTTGGGTTAGTTGCAATTTGTGGAATGGGTGGAATAGGCAAGACAACCACTGCAACATTTCTGTACAATTTCAACTTCTCTAGATTTGAACGTAGCAGTTTTATTGCAGATGTTAGAGAAATTTCACAACAAGAAGATGGTTTGCTTCGTTTACAAAGGCAGTTTCTTGCAAACATCTGTAAGACAAGGAATGTAAAACTCAATAATATTGCTGAAGGAACTGCTATGATTAAAGATGCCATATGTGGCAAAAAAGTTTTTGTAGTTCTTGATGACGTGGATACACGTGACCAATTAGATGCACTACTTGGAATGCGAAGTTGGCTTTTTCCAGGAAGTAAAATCATCATAACAACCAGGCATGAGCAGTTGCTAGGGGCTTATGAATTCGATAAGGTGTATAGACTTGGAATTATGAGTGACGAGGAATCCTTGGAGCTCTTTAGCTGGCATGCCTTTGGAAAAGGTGTTCCCTACGATAGGTATGAAAACGTCTCAAAAATGATGGTAAGCTACTGTGGAGGGCTTCCATTGGTGATTAAAATTCTAGGTTCTTATCTATCAGGGAAATCCTTAAGCGTATGGAGAACTCAATTGGAAAAATTGAAAGCGATTTCTGAAAATCATATCCTTGAAAAGCTCCGAATAAGTAGTTATGATTCTTTGCAAGACCACGACAAACATCTATTCCTCAATCTTGCTTGTTTTTTTGTTGGGAGCAATAAGGATTCTACAGTTACAATCTTGGACGAATGTGGGTTTTACACAGTGGTTGGAATTCAAAACCTTGTGGATAGATGTTTGATATCGATTGATAAAAATAATACACTGGTAATGCATCATTTGCTTCAAGAAATGGGAAGAGAAATTGCTCGTCAAGAGTCACCGGAGGAGCCAGGCAAACGTAGCATCCTCTGGAATCATCAGGATGCATTTAATGTTTTGAGAGAAAGCACTGTAAGGATTATACTTTTTCTTTATGTATTTTTGGATAAATTTTGATAGGGATGCTATTCACTAATCATTGTTCCTGCTGCCTATGCTCCCTGTCCCTTTTTTTTTCCCTCTTCATTCTTATGTTAGGGCACAGGCGAAATAGAAGGCCTCAAACTCGATATGGGTCCGTTGGAAGAAGAAATACTTACTATTACGGTTCTTGGTGACAATAGAAAAGACCACTATGAAGGCTTCTCCTCTAACCTTGATCCCATAGATCTAGAAAATTCAAATCAAGTAACTTTCAAAGCTGATGCATTTGCAAGAATGCACAAACTAAAACTTTTGCAGCTCAATCGTGTACATATAAGTGGACCCTATGAAGAGTTTCCCAAAGGATTAAGATGGTTGTGCTGGCAGGGATTCCCACTTAAGTCTATACCTCATGATTTCCCTTTGGAGAGCCTGGTTGGTCTTAACATGCAATATAGCCACTTAAAAAATGTATGGGAAGGAATCAAGGTATGTTACTACTTTTTTCTTCCTTTCAAATTTCTTTGGAAAGTGAACTGAAGCCTTCGATACTCACCTTTTGTCCCCTTTCTTTTGCAGTCTATACCATCGTTAAAAATCCTCAATCTAAGTCATTCATATAACCTTGCAAAAACTCCCGACTTTTCAGAACTCCCCAATCTTGAGAGGTTGGTGTTTAAAAGTTGTACAAGTTTGGTTGAGGTTCATGAATCAATTGGACACCTTGAGAGACTTGTTTTGTTAGATTTGGAAGACTGCAAGAGTTTGAGGAATCTTCCGAGTAGCATTTGTATGCTAAAACATTTGGAAACATTTGTCATCTCCGGTTGCTCAAATCTAAATATGGAGTCTCTAACTATACCTCGTGATTTCTCTTTGGAGAGCCTGGTTACTCTTGACATGCAGTATAGCTGCTTAAAAAATGTATGGGAAGGAACCATGGTATGTTACTACTTTTTTCTTCCTTTCAAATTTCTTTGGAAAGTGAATTGAAGCCTTCGATACTCACCTTTTGTCCCCTTTCTTTTGCAGATTCTACATTCGTTGGAAGTCCTCAATCTAAGTCATTCATATAACCTTGTAAAAACTCCCGACTTTTCAGAACTCCCCAATCTTAAGAGATTGATGCTTAAAAGTTGTATAAGTTTGGTTGAGGTTCATGAATCCATTGGACGCCTTGAGAGACTTGTTTTGTTAGATTTGGAAGACTGCAAGAGTTTGAGGAATCTTCCG
>BPLS01023751.1:24440-35087 GCA_019656275.1 Rhododendron kiyosumense
GGTAGCATTTGTATGCTAAAACATTTGAATACCCTTGTCATCTCCGGTTGCTCAAATCTAAATATGGAGTCTCTAACTACGCTCTTGGCAGATGGAATTATTGTAAATCAATCTCTCCCTACCAGTGGGCTGGTGAATGCAGTGCAATCTTTCATCTGGCCTTGGCCAAGGCTCCTCAAACTTGTTGGGATCTCTCCTCTCTTCAGCAGAGCCAAGTTGCTCCATGTTTGGCCGGGTCTCAACTTCTGGTACTACCTTGCTATCATCTCGTCACCGTCATGGGTTTTCTCATTCTTGGCCATGGATTTCATCAAGAAAACCACCGACCTCGTCTTCATCTTCCTGATTTCAACAATCGCACTTTCATGCTTCGCTATTAACTTCATGCTTTCACAGTTCTATTTTTCGTTACCAAGTATTCCAGAAACCGATCGTTTCTTCCGCGGATACCAACGTGCCGGGAAAACAATCGGCTACACACTTCTGTTCTTCGGCAACGTCGGACTGTACTACTTCACCGAGAAATCCGTTGCTTGCATGCTCACTTTCCTCTTCCTCGCCTTTTACTGTCTCTGCGCTCTCTTCTGTATCCAACCATATACAGATTTTGGCACCTTAGAATTCCTCCTCAGCGCGTGTATGAATCAAACATTGAGTATTTTCGGGCTCCGATCTTCATACTCGTGCCTAGTTATAATTGCCTGTATTGTCATAGCAGGGATCCGTTTTCGTCTAGAACCGGCAGAAGCAACTTCCGATGAACTTGATCCGGCAGAAGTAACTACCAATGAAGTTGATCCGGCAGAAGCAACTACCGATGAAGTTGATCTCGAATCAGGCCGTCGGAACACTTAGCAAAGAGAGGTCAGGTCAAGAAAAAACTCGTTGGATTATTAACAAAGTCGTGAGGCTTGCACTAAAGAGTAGTACTATTGCAATATTTCCGGAGGATTTCCAAATTCTTGTGTGAAGTTGATTTGGTCATTTTTATCAGGGAGGTAATAGATTGCTGGAGGAAGTAACGTTTCAAACTCACACTGTCCAACCACCACTTGTTGTCTCGACGCATGCAACCATCCAGAGACTATGAGCTTTTTCAAATTTGAATCCGTGGGAAACCTAACTGTAAAGCTGACATCATGGTGTGGCATGCACCGCAGGCGGTTCCCCCCTCCCTCTCTCTCTCTCAAATGCTTAATTAGATTTTCTTTCTGTTACATAGGTATGTTATCAAACACATATATATAATGTGCGCTCATGTTCCTTGTATAGCCAGGTTCAATTTTAAGAATCTAGGATCCTTAATTGATTTTTTCATGTCTTCATATCTTAATTCGAGGATCTGAGGCTTGAACCTGTGTTTAGTTTATGAACACTATGGTGATTGTCGCGGGGCTGTTTTTTCGCCTAGAAATTTGCCCGTAGTGGCACCAAGTTCGCCGGCAACTTGGTCTCAGCCAACTAGTATTTACTCATGTAAGGACCAAATTCTTGAGTCTTTTGTATTGGCAATTCCGTATAACAGAACACATATTTTTATCGAGTTGTAATTTTATTACTTTTAATAAACTAGTGAGTCTGTATAGGATTAGAGTGGAAGGAATCATTATTATTTGTATTTGAGAGCGAACGTTTTGGATAAAAAAATGATGTCGACTTTTGCGGGACGATTTTTGGCGAAGAGAGGTCGATGGAGGAATTGATCTGGGTATCAATAGGAATCTACCGATTTTTAAAAGAAAAGTAATGTAATAAAAAAGGGGCTAAAATAAGAGGTTTAAATATGGACATAGCCTTTTCTTCCTAGGTTTTGGTCTATAGCCTTATAAAAGGGAAAGTTTCAGGAAAAGAAAAGGTAGCCACATACTACACATTGATATTCACGGCTTATAAGAAAAAAAGGGGGGCGGCTGTACGAAAAAAAGATGGAAGCAACGAGTTTATTTGTGTGCTATTCGTGAAGGGATTTCTCTGAGTTTATTGGAGGGCTTGTGGACTCAAGGCCGTTGGCGATCAAGATTACTGGGTGCGGTGTACGTGTGACTCGGCAGGTAGTACTTAGAACGGTGTAAGGATTTACATCGTTTGGATAGGTATTTCTGTAACTGCACAATGATTATAGTGATTTGATTCATTCCCGTGGTTTTTACCCATTCTGGGGTTTTCCACGTATATCTCTTTGTTATGTGATTGATTGCTAGCGTAGTTTTTATTGATAGTATTAATTAGTGATTCACTTTCATACTATTAGGGTTTTTACGGATTATTAAGGAACCCTGATTTTTCAACTCACACACCTGATAGGTTTAAACGTCTAGGAACACACACAAGAGTTACGCCTCACTTAAGCTACGAAATGCCTTGCCTAAATAGGCTTACAATCATAAAAACGTGGCCACTAAGTACATGAGATCATGGGGCAAGCCCATGATCTTGCAGTTGACACCCCCAACTACCCTAGGGCTGTGCTAGCTTTGCCAAAATCTGCCAGCACATTGAAACCTGAAACTGCCTGGCTGTAACTGCCAATAACTGCCCGTTTCTGCCTTTAACACCTGTCCCATACTGCCAGCAACATGTGCAGCCCGTTTATTGCCTTGGACACCTGTCCCATGCTCCTAGCAACATGTGCAGAATGCTGTTAACCGTCAATAACCGCTTTGCCTAAGCCAACTCAAGTTTGCCTCTGTTTTGCCTGAGCCAACCCAAGGCTGCCTAGCCAATTTCATGATCCAACCCCAACTCCCAATACTTGGCCGTTTTCCACAATTGCCTTGTCCCATAAGCCTGCTTCCCGTTTATCATCCATGCCTCGATATCATCGGGCCATCACGTGCATCACGACCGCCACTTGCCTAAGGGACTAGTGCCGACACCAACCGATACCATCGGGTCACCTTGTAAAGACATGCCTGCCTCATGCCTTTGTTTCCACCGGTTGGCTAAGGTGAAAGGTGCCACCGCTAGCCAAACTTAGCAACCCTTGAAAGTCAAGGTGCTAACAGTGATCCAAAAGAATATGACCCACATAGTGTTGTGACTGTCATAATTTGTAGGACGAATGGCATGGTTTGGAGCCATTGCCCATGTGTCTTTGGAACTGCAAAAGATGGTGAAGATACGATGTGATTAAGTTATTGGAAGTTTGGAAATCATTTGGAAAGTGGCGAGGTGAATTCATGCAAGTACCTAAGAAAGACTCAAGAAAATGAGAGGTTTATGCTTACATGATGATCATCCAAAACAAAATTGTAGTAATGTCATAGTACCAAAAAGAAAAAACACCAAAATTTAGTTTTGAAGTCTTACTTTAACAACCTGACTCTTGCTTGTTTACAACCCTACACAGGTGCACAAATGTTCAAACATGGAATACATTAGAGTTTCTTCAAAATCCACAGATAAAGGTGGTGGTAAATATTACAACAGTAACCATACCGAGCCTTACGTCCCAATCACTTGGGGTCGGAGTGGAACAGAAGCAGAACATAGAAGCAAAACACTCCATCAGAGTTCTTTCTGCAAAGCCCACAAAAGAGAAATGTCTTCTTAGTACCAAGCTCATTCAAAAATCAACAAAAACTAGTAACAATACTGCTGCAGTTTGCTGCAAACTTGGGATCTCCACAACCTAAGAGCTCAACAGCTCACATGAACTACTGCATTCGTAAAAGGAAAGCAAAATACACTTTTGAAAATGCACAAATGCGCGTCTGAAGTGCTATTTGATAGTGCATGACTAACTCTCAACTCAAACATATTTTAAGTTTCCACTACTAAGCAAAAATGCACGTCTGATGTCACATGAGATGCCCAACTATCGAGAAATTACTATATTGCAACTTAGCAGCTTGTGAACTTATCCAAAAAAAAAACTTAGCAACTTGTGAATCCAAGAAAAATCAAACAGGAAAATGAACTAAAAATGGTTGAGGTCCACTAGTGCGGCACAAATGTATGTGACATCCACATAAGATATAAACTACAAGACTTTCAGAGTACGTCTCGAATCGTCACAGGGATATTGCATTTGATGCAAGTCCACACACAGAGAGAAGAATTATTAAAAGACATCTATGTACTTATAAATCAAGTTAAAAGCACAGGAAAAGTTGTGTATAATCCCAAAAGTATTCAGACCGTGTCACATGATTATTAATGCCTAAGCAAGACTCAAGTAAATGAGAGGTTTATGCTTACATGATAATCATCCAAGTAGTCACGACGATCATGATGCAAAACAAAATTGTCGTAATGTATCAGAAATTCCATTACAATATTTCCCTTTGCACACCTCATATATATGTACAATGAATATGAAATAATATGTAGGGGATCAAACAGCCTATCATAAAACACCATATGGGCAAACAAGTTAGAGCAATCCCACGATCATCTCGAAGTTACACAACCAAATGGAAAATGCCCACATACTGCATTACTCAGATAAATACTTGCACCGTCCCACAATGTTAGTCCTTTTTGAGAATTTCAACTTTTGAAGTAGACGTAATAATTGCACTTATGTTCAAATTGAACTAGAAAGGCATTAATTTCAATCATCACACCTTTGTTCCCGCTTTTAACACACAACAAAAAAAAGCCATTTGCAAAGGACAATTTTGAAAACTGACAACTTTTACTTGGACTTTACAAAGAGGGCTAAGAAGTTGGGACGAACTCAAAACCAACAATTTGGGATGGAGGGAGTAAGTTACTCCGAGTAACTAATAAATATTCTTGATAAAGCTCATAAACCAAAAGGTTCAGATGCTTGCCCAAGATCTTCCAAGAAGCAATTATTTACTTGGAAAAAGGTGTGAATCCCAGGGGAAAAGCACGAGGGAAAAAGAACTTCAAAGTTCCAAGCATAGAAGGGAAAATTTCACAAAATCCAAAGACGATCTATCCCAGGACTAGTTATCGCGGGCAATGGTGACACCACTAGGCGATTCCACATGGTGTCATTCACCAATGGGTAAGCACCAACCAGGAGGGTGGAAATCACTTGGTCACTTAGGCAGGAGAAAAGTTGGTGGGTCCTATTCCACATTATTGTGGGTAATCATTGGTCGGAGAAAAGTTGGTGGGTCCTATTCCACATTATTGTGGGTAATCTTTTGTCGGTGACACGATCTAGCACTGAGACAGGCTATAGTTCTTAAGTGTTCAAGCTCGGCGAAATATAGGTCAGCTCCAACTGGGCTCGAGTTGAGTTCAAGCATTAAAAGTTGGGCTAGAGTTAGTGATAGTAGGAGATACGTACCCTTCTATATCTGTCTTTGTAACGCTCCCGATCTCTGTACCTTCGATCATTATAACCCCTCTCCTTTCTCCTCCTCCTCTCACCCTTCCTCTCTTGCTCTTTGAGCTTCCTGCAAATACATAAAAGCAAACCCTTAAGTAAGACCAAAGCTCATAGCTACATTTACCTATATAATTGTACTGAACATTAACTAGTCTAGCAAGTGAACTCTTCTTCCCGTGCTTTTCTCACTTTTTGATCCGCTTCTTCAAAGGCCTCCTTCTAACTCTGAATTTTCAAACGAAGAGAGTAAAAAACAGAGAAGTACGTAAAAAACAGAGAAGTATGGAATCCCATGGAAGAAGAAAGAGAATGAAATAACACACACCTCTCTGTTAGAAAACAGACAAGTATGTCGGAAAGTAACAAACCTATTAGCTTGATTTGATACCTTCTGTGCTTTTCATATCCCATCCTCATCTTCTTCAACCAAATTGTCAGGCTAATGAACGGAAAAATGACATGACATTTAAGTCAATTTTCTTCTTCCACTGTGCACCTAATCAAAAAGGAAAAACAAACAAACAAACAGAACCTTAACAAGTTACAAAGTTAGAATCTACGAAGATAAAGCTATAACAGGGGAGAAAGAACTTTAATAAAAATGAAACAGCTTCCTTTGGCTGTAAGTTCACACTAAAGTTAATTTGCAACCAGTCCCATATCAACTGTTTTTTTTTTTTTTTTTTGATTGATCAGTAAAAGAGTGGGAGGGGGTGACTAGCGTAGCAACCCCCTTGGGTGTGACCATAGAGGCTCCCTATCCGCCAGCGAATCTTCGGTTGAGCCATACCTACTGTCCATGAGAATAGGCCATCACCACGGCACCGCCAAGGTACACGCTGGCAGGAGCACAAAATCCCCAACCCCATGCCACTTGCACAATTCGAAACATAGCCCCGCCTACGGAAGGAAGGAGGCCCAACCAACGAGACAAAATACATAGCTTTGCACACAAATTACAATGTCACACCAGAAATAACAATATCCCTTAAAATCTAAACCAAACAAAGTCGTCGTATCTCAAAGGGACTCCACGAGGTCTAACCTAGACCCCCCATCCCCCATCCTCTCCCCAACCCGAATACCCGAATTTCCAGAAACAGTCACCAATCCACCCAGAACACACCACAATATGACTCGAACTTCAGAGCATGCCCACAAGCTTAGGTAAAATGTCATTTTAGCCAAAATAGCTAGGCAAATACACAAAATTGGCCTCCCCAGCCTCAAATCCTTTTTTTAATTTCTCTCTCTCTCCTCTGGCTAGAATGCCCTCAAGTGATTTGGGAGCATCATGCTTCCAAATTGTACTAGCATATACAAACATCCATACCATGGATTTCTTAAAAGGCCAATAGGTTACAACCGGTAACACGTTTCTCTGGACAAATTATTCAGTGCTCCCATTATATAAAATAAATTATGTACTTTGGAGTAATGACAAGTTTGCAAACTGAGAGGTGATTTGCTCTATTCAAAATTTATATGTCTATATTTAAAATTCTGGATAATAATCCCCCTCTCACAAGTCACAAGTGGATTGTTTTTTGTATCTATTCCAGAAAATTCACTTTGGTTAGTTTTCCATTAAATTCTGCAAATTATTTATTTATCTTGACGAGAATAACAGAAAAAAAACAAAATTATGAATAAAACTTGGAAAATCTGTTGGAGGTGGCTATAAATAGTCCGACAATAGAGGGCCTATTTGATAGTGAGAAAAATGAACATTAATAACCACAAAATAAATAGCTCAAAATGTAAAGTAGAACTGTGGCGGATTCCCTTTTGGCATCACATGAGGGTCACATGAGAGGATCCACACTCATTCCTAATTTACCCTGGTAATGTTGAAACACGCATGAAGCAAAACCCCACGAATGGGGTGAGAACAGTATTGATGTAATTTTCAATTAATTATTTTTTATTTCTTTTTTCTCCGTATTCATCCCTTTAGCCGATACACCTTAATTAGGAGCTCTCATTTCCGTTAGGTGAGGGAATTGGATGTGTAACGACCCGAATTTTCAAGTCATTTCTAATTAAACATTTTATTATAATTCTTTTACTAAACATTATTTTATCATGTATTAAAGTTATTGTACCTAACTATTATAGAACCCTAGCCTTCGGTTTGTGATCCTAACAATCTAGGATAAGATTACATTGGATTTGGATTTTATTAGGATAAGATAAGATTGGATAAGATTTTATTAGATTGGATAAGATTTGATTGAGATTAGATTTGATAAGATAAGATTTGTTTGGATATTATTGGATATTATTAGATATATAAGATATGATTAGATTATATTAGATAGTTCTAGAATTCAATGGATTCTATGGGAGATAATTCTAGAAGATATGGTTAGATTTTATGAAAGATTTGAAAAGATATTACAAGATATTGTTAAGATTTGATTAGATATTATTGGATTTTCTTAGATTACATAAGATTTGATTTGATTCTAGATTTTTCTTCTCATTAGTATAAATAGGTCTCCCCTCCCTTCTCCTCTCCACCAAGGAAATAAAGGAGAGAGAGAGAGAGAGAGAGAGAGAGAGAGAGAGAGAGAGAGAGAGCTTGAGAGTTTATTTTATATATAGCTAGTGATGTTTGAAAGATGGATATTGGTGGGTTAGTATGGAAAATATTTTAAGGCATCGATTCATAGACAAATCGGCCGGCATATTTGAGGTAATCCGGGTGGTATACGATATGCTTCCTATTTCCGGAACCTTTTCTTCAATCTCATCTTTGTACTCCTTTTGATTATCTCGTGATCTTTGTTCAATCTTGTGGAATATTGTTGAAAAGTGGAATAATTTGTATCGAATAAGATATTGTTGGATGAGTATTATGGAATTGTTTAATACAGGGATCGAGTGAACTCATGCACCAATAGCCTATCCAATAGCTAGAATGGGTCGAGGTTGACTCGGTGAGGAAGGTATTGGGGGAGTGTCACTGGTCATGTACTGAGAATGACATGGTATGAGATCCTTTGTGACTGTTGCTTCGACTTGATGGTCAATTATCGTTTATTGATTCCACTTATGAGCTTTGTTATTCTGTTGTATCGTATACTTCCCGGATAATTTCTTTTTCAGGTGTAGAGCCGAATTAGTGGAAATTCAATCGGAGCATATAAGGATTAATTTGGAGAGGTCTTGGAAGAGTTGATAATTTGGAGCATCTAGAAGATAATTTAGAAGGCGATTTAAGTTTATTTTGGCGATGTAATTTATTTACGGAAAAAATAGGGGCCTAGAAGTGTTTGTAATAAAATGTATTTCGGAGTTTATTTTTTTGAAAATAGCGGGGCGTTACAGGATGCCCAAAGAATGTTCCTGGGGAAGGTGAGGGAATTGGAGACTTCGGATTGGTGCTATGCAAATCGAGATCTCATCTCGACAACTAACGATCGAGAGCCGTTCATTGCCAAGATGAGATTCGAGCCGTCGGATGTACGATCCGACAGCTCGAAAGTGCGTAGCACATTGCTACACACATCATTGCACAATACCATCCCCAATTCGGGAATTGGATGCGAGGGAATTGGATGCCCAAACAATGTTCCTAGGGTGATCAGGACTGATATGTAGGTATAAAAGACTTTTGAGGTTGTGGAGCGGAAAAGTACTCAATCCCATATTGTGTTTTTTACCGAGTTTCTCTTTTGTTTGATTTAGGACCGTAAAGTACGATTCACACACATTTGGATCTTTTCTCAATGATCCAAGCCATTTATAACATAGAGATTGTCAAATAATTTATCCACGCAAAAATTCAAGTTGATCGGACACACATAACAACTTGATAAGAACATTTTATTTTTGCGGAAAATGGTTAGACCATGTAATTTTCCGAATAAAAGTACTTCAATGAAGTGGTTCAAAAAGTCTGATCAACGGAGAAACTTTTAGGTATACCGGGGATACCAAGCCCCATGGTATCTCTTCCGGTCTGTTTCTCATTTTTTTGGCCATTTTGTGATCGCATTTGGATGAGCGACTCCGTTCATTTTGTAGAGTTTGGCGAGGACCATAACCGTACCAAAAATTATGTTTATCGTACTTTATTTGATATATATATGATCGGCACACGTGAAAATTAAAGAAAACCAAAACTGAGTCCGAAAACACATTGAATCAAAGCCCAGTTTTAGTTTTTTTGCGATTTTCACGTGTCCCGATCATGTATCAAATAAAGTCCGATAAACACAATTTTTTGAAAGATTAAGGTCCTCGCTAAGCTCTACAAAATGAACAGAGCCGATCATCCAAATGCGATCGAAAAATAGCCGAAAAATAAGAAACGGACCAAAAGGATACCATGAGACTTGGTATCCCAGTATAACTTAAAGTTTTCCCTGATGAACGTTCATTCTGGCTTTCACATTTTATTTGAAGAGCCCTATTATATTAACAGTTTGGATCAATGAGGAGAGATACAGGAGTCACAAATTGCACCGGTAGGGACAGTCATTTTGTCAAGTTAGGAAACAAGAAAAATAAATTGCACTTGTTTCTTTTAACCTTTTTATGTTAAATAAATAGGTTTCTTTTCCTTGGGAACAAAATTAGTACTTTTGTCGTATCTTAATGAAAAAATCAGTGGTTAATACTCAAATATGTCTAGATATTTTAAATTTTTTAGAAGCACCTATAAATCGCTATCCATAACGGTGTAGAATTGTAGTTTTTTACGATTACCAATACTTACAGGTTCCTTGAATTTCTAAGTCTACCACTGAGAGGTAACGGGGACGACAGCTAGATTTTTTTTATTTGGAGGTGGCAGCTAGTTTGGGATTTTATGTTAATACTGAGAATATTGAAGAATTTGAAGGGTGCGAATGGAATATCCCGTGGCATGGGGGCGCTTTTTCTTCTGTGAATTGACGACCACTTTCATTTTCCTCTTAAAAGTCTCCTCTTCGGTCTTCTCTGGGTTTGAAGTGGCGATCTAAATCCCGGCGATCTCTTCATCGAAAGCCCCGGAGACCTCAATCTTGGCTGGGAAACTGTCCACGACACCTCCAACGGCTCTGTATGTAGATATCTCGATATATTGATGCATGTATGTATACATAATAGATATACTCCATTTGTACATTCTATGTTCGAACAGATTTTCAGTGACCAAGAAGACTCCTTTTAGTAGTCTTTTTCTTGGGGGTTTTTTCAATGTCTACTACGAAATCCCAAGAAGCCTCTTCTTTGGTTTCTCCATGTAGTTACCACGTGTTCTTGAGCTTCAGGGGTGAGGACACTCGCAAAACTTTCACTGATCACCTCTACACAGCTTTGGACCAAGCCGGATTTTGCACCTTCAG
>BPLS01023752.1:0-76884 GCA_019656275.1 Rhododendron kiyosumense
GAAAGGGTCAAAACAATCGAGGCAAAATAAGAGAATGATATTGACCAGCTCTATAGGAATGCAAGGACTTACAATGGATATAATCCCTGTTATAGGATTCATCGCACTGCTTTAGGAACTTCTGCAAATGAAGAAACCGTTCAATCCTTTGATCATCAGTTGCCTTAGAGTCAATTGATTGACAGACCTCTATTTTGACCTTTAGGTAATCAGATTCAGCAAAAGGGAGCCCATTTTCATGCTTCCCAAGGGAAATGGGTACTGAAGGTACACCATGTGGAAAGGTTGTCATTGAAACAATATGATTTGGTTCAACTATAGGAGCACCAGAAAAATTGCTTTCCCCCATCTGAGTACGTTGTCGCGGTAATACCTGCTGCTTTATAGTTCGTTGAAGGCAATCAGCTGTAGCGTCTTGAATTCTTCCTTTCCCTGGTCCTGATTCAAACTTTCTTCGTGTGTCAAAGAGATGATCATTTACACCATTTTGGCTTAGGGAAGGGTAAAGAGGGGCCTTTTCAGGAGTGAGTCTCTTAGTTCCAGAAATATTGATTGCACCTGTGATAGGTCTTCCCTCCAGAAAGGTGGAAATTTCTGGGTGGTTATGTATCAAGCTTCTATTATCATTCTGGACATCTCTCAGTGCTATCTTTCTTACTAGAGGTGAATGCTTCCGTTCAGGTGGCATGCCAGTGCCACTGTTGCACTGCACATTGCTTTTTACTTCAGAGTTAATCATTATGGATCAATATAAGTCACTCAACCCAGAGAAAATTTCAAAGGACTTCAAGCACAGGTAAAGCACAAGATCGAATAAAACTGAGAAGATCCTCCGTGCAAGCAAAAAGTATGTATACCGTAACCTAAACCAGATGTCGCAGACAAAGAAGAATGTGCATGAGAGAAACGCGTAGGAAATACTATAAAAGAAGATTTTCTAGATACTGATAACTACAGCAAATATGGCCACAAAATAAACAGAAGACATGCTTAAGCTGTGCCAGTAAGCAAGAAAGACTATAATAATGGAATGTATATATAAGAAGAGAACATATGCAAAATAATAATGTTGCAGCTGGGTTTCAATGGTAATTCATCCATCATTGTTGTAGTCCTTTAATTCAAACCATGTTTAATCATCAAGCTTGAAAATCCAGTACTTTGCCGTTTCTAGCTGCTCGCAGTTCCGATGAGGACATGACAGCTATTGATTGGTACTTTTCGTCCTTATAAAAGGTAAGCTTACTTTTTTATGATCTATAAGAAGTTACTAACATCCACACGCAGCTGACTTATTTGTGAGAGAACGGATTAAAAAAAAAAAGACTTATTTGTGAGAGAAGATAAATTATAACAAATAAATTTAAGTGAGCCATTAGGTTACCCGTGTAATATTCTCTAAAGCCTAACATGGAACATACTTACATACACCAACCTAAAGCCTAACATGGAACTTACTTACATACACCAGCCTAAAGGCATATTTTAGGTTTTTCTTTCGGTAAACTAAGGAAACCAGTTGTACTACCTAGAAAAACGGTTCCCCCAGTGAAGATCTGAAACAAACGTAACAATCAACCACATCCAAAGGGTCAAAGACTGAGAAAGCAAGCAACTTGAGTATAGGCTATTATTCCCCCAAATTGGAACAATTGAGTGCTGATAGGAGTAACCATCAACTGTTAAAATTGTATGCTGCCAAAAGAAACAATTTTATTTTCCCATTAGCACTTAAATAGCGCCAAAATATTTTTAATTTCAAAAATATCTTGAACATCAAACCAATGGAAGATCCATACAGTGCGAGTAAAACAATGTTTGTATATGTGCAGAGAGAGAGGAGGAGGAAAAACATACAGAAGATGCACAAATTTGGGTCGGAGAAACCCAGCAGACAGATCTTTAAAGCAATTGTTGGTGACTTACCCCTTAAACGACAGCAGCGAGTCCGCACGACGGAACCAGAGAGAGAGAGAGAGAGAGAGACGGGGCGACGAAAGAGAGGTTCTTTTCAAAAGCGGGGGCTTTGGCTCCAAACTCCAAGGAAATGCCTAGAGGGTTTTTGTTTATTATTTTTATTCTATATTCGTCGATGCAAAAAAAGATTTTGGACGCGGCTATTCGCAGTCCTTTATTTTCTCCTATCGACTACTATATTTTGGTAAGTGGTTGTTAAAAATTATAAATAACATTTCGGTAAATAGTTGTTGAAAATAAGATTATATTTCGATAACTACATGTCGAAAATATATTCAACTTTCGGTAAACAACTGCCGAATATGCATTTTCGGTAAATAGTTGTTGAAAAAAATATTATATTTCGATAATTGGATGCTGAAAATGTATTTTAATTTCGGTAACTAACGGTCGAATATAATTGAAAATTTTTAATTGGCTATGGGAGGAAATGAAGGACTGCGAATAGCCGCGTCCAAGATTTTTCGTTGAGCTTTGGCTCCTGAGAAAATAGGAAAATTTTCAAAATACTCCCTAACTTTACACTCAACATCTAATAGATTCCAAACTTTGCGAAACTTCAATTTTACACCCAAATTATGCTTCCGTTATTCAATTTAACTATTGTCGTCTCAATTTGTCAAAAGGCTAATGAAATGTGCTGAGTTGGAATTAAACGGTGGGGGAAATCTGGAGTTTGGCATTGAAATCCACTTTTGGAAGGAAAATATCCCTTAGGTTCTATTTGGAACCCATGGAAAATGGGAGAAAATAAAGAAAAATTAAACAAATTTTTAATTTTTCTTAAGGGTTGTTTGATTCCTATTTAAGTAAAAGGAAAAGAAAATAGGAAGGAAAATAAAGGAAAGCTCTGGAATACGCTAGGAAAAAATGAGAGAAATGTGGGCGCCGCCAATATTTAAAGACAACTCCCCCATCTATTTTACCATTCTTTCCATTTTTCTCTTGAAGTCAAACAAGGGAAATTCATTTTTCTTATACTAGTTGTTTTTCATTTTTTTTTTCTACAATCAAACAATAGAAAATAATTTGTTTTCTTCATATTTCCCTCTCTTCTCTTCTCTTCTCTTTTCTTTCCTTTCATTTTCACAAATTTTAAATAAAGCCTTTTTTTTCTCTTTTCTTCAACCTTTGTACCACTTAGAGTATCTTCATTCTTTACTCAAAATTTTATTCAAATTTGAGGAAAAGTGTGGATAAAAGCCTAATCTGATACCATCCTTTCCACTCATGAACCCATTTTTTATTCAAATTCCATTCATTCACCATCATTGCCACAACCACCACCATCACAATTACTAACACTGACCACCACCAACGCCAACCACCACGATCACCAAGGTGGAGAAACCTGAGTGAATTTGGTCTGTAGGCCAAGAGACGTCACCGTCTTCCACCGCTGGAGCTGCAACAAGTCAGGTTTTAAGTTGGGATTTGGACGACGAGTTGATGACCCCCTGATGAAGCCCTAATCACGGTACTCCGCTACTCGCCGCCCTAAAAATTTGGTGAAGGATTTGGTTCAATACCAAATTTGAAGAAGAATTTGAGAAAAACTCAAATTTGATATAGGTCTGGGTGGAGAGTAGAGGTGGATTTTGGGGTTTTTTTCAAATTTGAGTTTGAGTAAGAGCATCTCCACTTATTACCCAAACTTAAATTTGAGTAAAGAATCACTCAAAATATCACTTCACTCTTTATTCAAACTCATACCAAATTTAAGTCTTACAGAAATTTGATATGAACGAAATCTTTACTCAAATTTTAAAGGCTATTTTTTCCCATCAAATTTACAACCATGCCATTAACGAAACATTTATTCAAATTTATGCTTAGATTTGCATTTGCTCATTGGATTACTTCATATCAAATGAAGCTTTTACAGCTCCTTTGGATGGAGGTGAGAGAAAAGAAAAGAAAATGATGTGTTCTTCCTTACGAGAAAAGAAAAGAAAGGGGTGTAATTTCTCACTCTTTCATCCAAATAACAGTGGGAAATCAAATTCTCACATGTGACTGGTAGAGTTTTGGCGACTTTTTGAGGAGCTAAAATTCTCCCCCTCTCATCTCCGGCAAACCTAATATCTCTCTCTTCGCCGGCGTCCGACAACAATCCAAAGAGGGATAAACCAAACGCTCCCCTTTCTCACGAAATCTCGTCACTCTTGACGAGAAACGGAACTAGACTTGGGAGGGATTTTGGTCTCCCTCGTCTCTCACCTCTCTCGCTTTCTTCCCCTGACGAGTTCTCTCCCCGTTTCTTTTCTTCTCTCATAAACTCTTGCGTACCAAACGAGTTGTTACTCAAATTTTTACCCAAATTTGAGGAGGGCGGAGATGCTCTGAGTAGCCATGGCAGAAACCCTAGCAGGATTAGATCTACTTCTCATCAACAACAAAGCATTCTTCAGAGGAACATAAATGCTCAGTCTCCCCCATCCCTCACATTTCCCATCTTCAATAATCTCAATCTCTTCTTCCTCATCCACATGCCTTCTGAAGCTAATTCTCTCCCTAATCCCTCTCTCTCCTCCTTTATCAGCCCTGAACTTCTTCGTTAGTGCCTCGCAAATCGGCAACGGCAGGTGTTCGGGAAGAAGGCTCTAGGTTTTCGAAACCGCCCCTTTTTCCGCCGTCGGGGAACATCGGGGATTCCAGAACGTTCTTGGAGTTATGCTCTCCACTTGTTTATGCTCCAATTTCCCACCCCACCCCCTCTTTATGCATATAAAACATACAAAACCCCATCCATCAATAGTCGCGCCGATCAGACTTTGAGATTGGAATTCGACAGCCTTTATTGCCATGTTTCTCTTATTCATTTCTGCTGACAGAGTCGCCGCCGGCAAAGAGACTCCGACAGCGTACGAAGTTCTCCAGCAGTCCGATTTCCCAATCGGCCATCTCCCGAAAGGCGTGACGAGATACGAACTGAACAACGTGACGGGGGATTCCAGGGCGTATTTGGGCGAAGGGACATGTAGCTCCTCGCTGGAGGGCTCGTACGACCTCAAATACAAATCCATGATCAAAGGTAAGATTACTTACAATTGATATTGTGGAGGTGAGACGGAGAGGGGATGGGCTGGAGTTTTCGGCGGGATTTTGTCGGCGAGTTTTAGGATGGAGAATTTCTTGGATTGCCCGCAATGTAGTTACGAATTGAGGCTGTCACTTGTTTGGCCTGGGCTTAGGATTGATTTAGTTCTCTTTATAAAGTGGAGTTGATGTGGATTGTGCCCAATAGATGGTGAATTTCTGTGATTCAAACAATATAGAAAATCATCCACGCATGCATGTCATTCTGTCAAATATGACCAGTGTGAAGCCTTAATTGTTCAAGCGCCAAGATCTCCTGGAGGGAGGCGGGCGCACAAGACTCGGAAAAACAAAAAGTAATTAGATGAAGAAGAATTACCATAAAGGAAAGAGAAGCAATCAAAAATGAAGAACAAGCAGATCTTGATTAGCTTGATTTTTAATGCATAATAAGCCAAACAACCCAAGTAGTTGCTTGTTCGAGTTTAGTTTGAAAGGTTAACGAGTTTTAATATATTATTAGCTTGGTTTATTTGCGAAGCAAATTGATTTTGAACGAGCTTTTTAACTGACAAACATGAACTTGAACTCCGGTAGCTTGGTTGGATTATCAAACACTTGATAGCAGGAAAATGGTAGGCTACTAGTACTATATAAAGATGTTCCATAGGCAGCCAATCAAACAATATATTGACAAAAGGAAATGAACTGACTCGCTTAGATTCTCCTCACAGCTATGATCGGAGTTCGCATAGTATATCTTTCATTTTTCCACTCTAATGATGTGGGGGAGCAAACCAGCCTTAACTCCATTTTTTCACTTGGACCCGAACCTTGAAACTCTTTTCTAGATGGCCGTGGTCAAAAGAAAGTACAATAGGATCGACGTCAACCTCCAATAAGTTGGATTGTGTTGAGACCTGATGATAAGTTCAAAACTTCATCAATCTAACATGCTTCACCCTACGTCGGAACACTATCCCTGAATTTGTACCCCTGAAGTGAAGATCTGAAAGATGGATAGTTAAAATCCCGCGGTTGCATTGATTGTACACCATACCACTTTGACTTGAAATCCTCTTCTCCTTTACCCTTCATAAACAACACTTACTTCATTTTCATTAAATCATAAACAAGCCCTAGATCAATAGCTTTCAAGAGACTTATACGTCCTGAACCGACTCTCTCCAAGTCGACAATCTTGGATCACATGGAGACAAACTCGTATTATCAATTCAATTTCTTTAAAGAATTTAAATCCACTACAAATATACTTGTAGTCATAATAGCGGATTTAATTGCATTGGGTGACTAGTTCGATGACTCGACTTCACATATGCAACTACACCAGAGACCAAGGCACTTGATATAGATGTTCTAGAGGCGAAACAATGTCCCTTTTTCGCGATCTGCTACAAGAAGACACTCACATCACATATATCGGGCTAAAAATTCCCGAAAATTCGAAAGTTTGGATAAATGTTTGATTCAAACAACAAATAAAAGTTATGAAGGTAAAGGTCGTAATTAACGATTTGTCTGCTACAAAGTACTTTGATAAAGTTTGGCCCTTGTGGAGAAAGTTGTGCTACAACGTGATATTCTTTGTTGGGATTTCTTTACTAGTGCTAATTTTCGCGATGGAACTTTTCAAATAGACATTTAAAATCATTAGACTCTAACTAATGTTATGTCTATTTGGAATGTACGGTTGTGAAAATAAGTACCGGTAACAAATACCCAACGAATAAATACCTGGCTATAGCACAACTTTTTCCACAAGGGCCAAACCCATTAGCAGGCTTTACCAAGGTACTTTGTAATAAACAAATCATTGAGTACGACCAACTTTAATTTGTTGTTTGAATCCAACATTTATCCAATCTTTTAAATTTTTGGGCATTTTCAGCCCGATTTATGTGTTGTACGAGAGCGTCTCTTGTTGCTGATTGCGAAAAGGGGGCATATTGCTTCGCCTCTGGAACATTCGAAGCAAGTGTCTTGGTTTCCGGTGTAGTTGCATATGTGAAGTTGAGTCATCCGAACTGGTGACCTAGTGCAATTGAATCTGCCATTATGGCTACATGTATGTTTATGGTGGGATTTAAATTCTTCAAAGAAGTGGTATTGATAATAATAGTTTGTCCTCATGTGATCATTACTTGCAGCTAAAGAGATGAAGATGAAGATGGTTGCCGACTTGGAGAGAGTTGGTTAAGGACTTATAAGTCCCTTGAGAGCTATTGATTTAGGGCTTATTTATGACTTAAAATGGATGAGGTGTTGTTAATGAAGGGTAAACGAGAAGAGGATTTCATGTTGAAGTGGTATGGTGATACCTCAACAATCAATACAACTGCGGGATTTTAGGTACTCATCGTTTAGAACTTTACCTCAGGGTACAAATCCGGAGATAGTGTTCCGACGTAGAGTGAAGCATACCTGATGAAGTTTTCAACTTATCATGTTCAGGTCTCAACCCAATCCAACTTATTGGAGTTTGACGTTGATCCTATTGTACTTTCTTTTGACCGTGATCATCCAGAAAAGAGTTTTGAGGTCCAGGCCCGAGTTAAAAAATTGAGTAAGGCTAGTTTTATCTCCGCATCATTAGTGTGGAAAAATGAAAGTTATATTGTGTGGACTCCAATCATTGTTGTTAGGAGAGTCTAAGCGAGTCAGTTCTTTCTTTTTGTCAGGAATATCGTTTGATTGGCTGCCTATGGAACATCTTTATAAAGTAATAGTAGCCTACCATTTTCCAACTACCAATTCTATGTGTTTGATAATCCAACCAAGCTACTCGTGTTCGTCAATTAAAAAGTTCAATCAAGATCGATTTGTTATGTAAATAAACCATGTTTATAATTTATTGAAGCTCGTTAAGCTTTCAAACTAAGCTCGAATACTTGCGTTTTTTGCTTAGAATGCATCACAAAATCAAGCTAATCAAGATTGGCTTGTATTTGGCTCAATCTTGTTCGGCTTTTAGACGTGTTTTGAAAATTGTTAAGTTTTCAAACCAAGCTGGAACACCTATTAAGCTCGTTTATCACCCTTAGTGCCTCTGGTCAAAACACATTGGTGGCGTCTTGCACTAGGGCTTTCATCTAACGCTTGCTCGGAGCTTCGATCTTTTCCACTTTTGACAACACCACCATCAACTTGGGTCTCTTGGAAAATCTAAGAGTTATTGAGTCTATCAAGAATTATGACTAGGGTGTAGGAGCCCTCGCCGCCCTATAAAACAACATGGATGAGCTTCCTAAAAGAGAAACATCTTGCATTCGTTGGTATTTCCCGGCATGCGAGGTAAAACATGACTTCTTATAATTTCTATCCTTCATTGTCTTTGCATGTTACTTGTTCTAAATCACCTCTTCTAGTGCAGCTGTGGTGCTTTAGCTATCTTAGGTTCTTTGTTCGCGGCAATCAGCCTCCTCCATCCCTTTTCCCCAAGGGTGTTTACTACAAAAAATGCCAAATTGATGAACGCTCCTGTCACGATTCTCTATTGGCGGTGAGGACCACTTTGAGCGAGTGGTACTTAGTTGAGAGAGTGAGCAAGCAATCCTTCCGCCATCTTGTTCCAATGGTTCCTCAAGTTCCTCCTACTTTGATGAGAAATCTTGGGCGGTTCTCTAGCTCTTATGACTTGGAAGAAGTGATGAGGGGCTATGATGCATTTCCCCTTATGGAAGTGGGAGACTAATACCTTTATCTAGACTCGCCTGATGCCTCTATTCTCAACTGGAGTGTTGCCTATTGAAGCGGAATTCATTCACATGTGCTTGGGTATACTAGTGCCTGAATATGGACAAGAGAAAATATATGGTGTTTCTGACCACCTTGAGCTAGTTGATTCACACAGAGTTCCTTGGTCTCACAACCTTCCTTCGACCAAGCATGGCGAAGTGATGCTACCTCCTGGGACTGGCGCGGTATGTCTTGATTCTCATTTAATTTCCACTTCCTTGCTTGTCAACTTCTCCTTATACCATGTAACTTGTAGGTGCCCCCGAGTGGAGACTCAACGATATGTGAATGCTATCAACTCTCTGAGGGCTTATGTAAGGAAGTTTGTTAGCTTGATGGTTCGAAGT
This sequence comes from Rhododendron kiyosumense, assembly GCA_019656275.1. Classification (NCBI taxonomy): domain Eukaryota; kingdom Viridiplantae; phylum Streptophyta; class Magnoliopsida; order Ericales; family Ericaceae; genus Rhododendron; species Rhododendron kiyosumense. Next base: position 9,120 of record BPLS01023752.1, read on the forward strand.
TGCACTTGCAATGCTGCCGACACAATGGTAAAACTTCGCCTTGATTTCATGCCTCCATTCCTTTCCTTTAGAGGCCGGGCACACGTGATGCGCGTGCAAGTTGTGCTTTGTTGAAATATACTAATTATCTTATGATTTGTTTCTTTTTTGTAATATCGTATTTACCCTTTTGGACAAATAAATGACAATAAAGTAAAGGGGAAAGCTATGATACACATGGTATACCGTATGTCTAAATTACGACAATTTTTGATTTTCATTATGCCGATTTTTGGTTTTCTAATGCATATTTATGGTGCTAGTTACGACTTGAACTTTAAAATTTACCTGCTGAACAGGTCATTAGCAGGTTATCCATAATTAAAAAATATTGTTATTATGTAACCATAATTATTCGTACCAAAATCCATAATACTTGTATCCCAACCAAATATATGCGTACAATATCAAAAATTAAATAATGCTACCTATAAATGTTATGACAATACCATAAATTGGTATTATCTTACCACAATGAGTCGACCAAAATTTTTTTGACTCGTATGATATTTCGTAACAAAATCAAATATTGTTGTACCAAAATCAACAATTGTTATACCCAAGCCAAAAATATTTGTAAAATCCACAAATTTTATAAAATAACCACAATTATTATGACAATACCTAAAATTGTCATTTTCTTACCACAACGTGTCATATCAAAAGAAAACAAATGTAAATACCACAAATTATGTAACAAACCAGAATTGTTATGACAATACCATAAATTGACGTTTTCTTACCACAATGTGTCGTACCAAAAGAAATTGATTAAAATATTCCATAATAAGGCATGTCTAAAATACCAAAAATTCAATAATTAACCAAATTTGTTATGACAACATCATAAATTGACGTTTTCATACCCACAATGTGTCGTATAAAAAAAATTCAATTAGCTTGTTCAGTTAACGATAATTATAACCGGTAAAATACCATACCATAATTAAATAATATAACCACAATTGTTATAATAAAATCATAAAGTGGCGTTACCTTACCACAACCTGTCGTATATATTTTTTTGTGATGATATATTCCATAACAAAATAAAAATGTCGTAAAAAATCCACAATAGTTATACCGAAACAAAATATATACGTAAATTAAATACCAAATATTGAATAAAATAATTGCAAATATTATAATAATACCATAGATTGTCGTTACCTTAGCACAATGTGTTGTACGAAACTTAACCTAATTTTTTTCAATTCCCACCACATAATTTTTTCAAAATTTGAAAATTTCCACCATATTTTCTTAATTTTCAATTCCCTCCACACTATTTTTTCAAATTTTAATTTTCCCTACACAATACCTCAATAATTTAAACTAAAAATGAAGTTCTCACACAAAATTTTCATCAAAGAAATTCACCAAAAAATAAGTACTATATCCAAAATTTTAAAACAACTACAATTTCCTCTCAAAATATTAGTCTAAATCAGATTCTTTCTCTACAAAATTTAATTCAAAATATCAAAATTCCTTCGTGGAAAATGAGATGTCACTAAAAATAATAATTGTCCAACTATCTCAAATACATACAATTTCGACACTAAAATGGTGTACAAAAAAATAAGTGTGAATATCAAAAAATAGAGAGTGAAAATTACTCCCCTTTTTGTAATTGGTGAAATTAATTATATTACTACCCAATCTTATCAATATTCAGGGCGGTGCACTTAACAATTGGCACTATATATTTGACACGTGGATCGGTGCCAAACCTTCACGCTATGCATACCAATCCAAATTTAATGGTGGTCCCTGGAACTAGGTCGTGGAAGTACAATCTAAATAATTTTGTAAATTTATTATCATTGTACTTTCTTTCAAAAAAATTATTATAGTTGACATATTGATTTACATCAATGACATAGGCTATAATATGATTTAACAAGTGCAAACCCAGCACTAAGACGGAGGCATTTGAGGCCACTATCTTCTCAAATTTTCAATCAGAAAATAGGGCCCCTACGAACAAGAAAGTATTATATAATTAATAGCTTTTAGAATTACAAATTCTCAATTGTATATCATAGTGATAAGGTGTTGGAGTTTGGACATTTATCTAAAGTATCTGGGGTTCAAGTCTTGCACCCTTTATTCCTATTTTTTTTAAAAGAATGTTGTTATTTTTTAGGATAAATTACATAGTTAGTCATTGAAGTTTCATACTTAAACAAATCTTGTCGTTCAATTTCAATACAACATTAAAATCTGATAATGCACCATCTGAGCCCCACGTAAGGTGTTTTTTTATTTATTTATTTATCAAAATCGTCTATCTTTTACAATTTACATAATATCAATTAGGTCATTCATACAAAAAATGAAGTTGATGGCTTATAACTAGACACTTAATTGAATGGAAAATATCATTCTATTATTCAATCTACATGTCGATGATGGAGCTTTCTAAACTTGATCGAGGCAAAAATTTACGTAGGTGACTTAATCAACAAACATAAAAATTCAACGGATTTAATTGTCATTATTGTGTCACAATTGCATGGCTACCTTACATTCAACTACAACAGAGGACTAGGTTTCATATCAAATATAAATTAAATGTACAATCTAAATGTCGTTAGTGAGTGTATTTTTAGAATGATCGATCAAGGCTAGTAGGATGTCAAGTTATACGATATTTAATTTGTAATATTTTAGACATGTATCTTGCTTGAGTATAATAATTATTGATTGTGTTACGACATATTTTTGTCTTGTATCTAGTATCTTTTGATCAATTTCTTTTGGTATGGCACATTGTGGAAAGAAAGTGCCAATTTTTTTGTGTTGTCATAACAATTGTGGTTATGTTATATAATATGTAGTATTTTACATGAGGGAGAGGGAGAGAAAGTTAAGGAGGAGAGAACAACCTGTTACCTGCTAAGTCCTTTTTTTATTTTATTAATTGATTTAATAAATGGGTGGTCCGGATTATTTCCTTTGAAATCCAAAGGTTTAAAATCATGGTGCGTACGGTACACCCCCTAATAAAGGGTGTGTACCATAGGACTACCCGTAAGTAAAATAACAACAATTGGACTGTCTACAAGTCGCGATAATAACAACATATGACCACATACTGCTAGCTCGACAAATTAAATCCAATCTATGAAGTAACCATGTCTATTTAAATGTTAAAGTGAGATGTTGTAGATATGTCATCTCTTGCCTTACATGCTTACAGAATTTAGTGTACTTTTCAGAGATATCAGTAGATTGTCTACACATTTTAGACCATACTTAGTAGGGCTGTTAAGCATTTTGTATAAACAAAAGAAACATTTGAAGACCGAACAGCAACCTTAAGTTAGCTGACCTTTCACTAATTTTAGCGGTAATTCTGTCATACAGAGTTCCGCCTGAGTTCATGAACTCTGCTTTTCAGCGAATTTGAAATCACTAAAACCCATATAAAATAAACTATTGCATGCTGACATTTTGTAAGACAAAGCCTTAAAACTGGATGCATGAAGGGAAATATGAACACTGTATTCCAAAAGCACCTATCAAATTGAGTGCATTTTCTTTATTTTCTTTTCTTTGCTTAGCAATTGAGTGCATTTTCACAACAACAAAGAACTAAGAAGGGATATACAGTTTTTTAAAGTAGGGAATTCGGTATTTATTGTAGAAGAATGAATACATTAATGTAAAGTTGAATATCTTACATCAGAATGGAAAGAAAGATAGAATTGTTAGATAAATGTAATAAATGTCTATACCCATCTTATAAAATTCGATACACTTGGCTTCCAGAGAGAGCACAACCATATTTCTACTATTAAAACCATTAAAATAGGGGCAATCAAATCTATTGCCCTCTCACACAGCCTTAGCAGCGGTTGAAATCGCACTACAAGCATGTAAGTTAAAATGGAATGGATAATGAATCTTCGTTTGCAATGACGAAAAAAGGTTCTAACTGACATGTAAATTTGAACAAATAGCATTCTGGATTCTGCATTCAGTATTCTACCTCTTCCAATCCATATATGTATCCAACCAGGTCATTTCTTTGATTCAAATCAAGCAAGCATTGTTGCAGACTTGCAGTATCATCACACAAGCTATGAATAATTCTTCGCATTAAAGGAGATTCTAAGATTAGTCGCATATGTACATAAACAAGTTTCTCCAAAAGAGAGCAATGGGAAAATAGACGAATTAAATTACATTTGTCAAGATTCACAATGATCAACGCTGACAACGTAGTATTTACAATCACTTTTCCAAACAAGTCATACCGATTCATTAAATTTGAGGTATTTTACAAATCAACTAAACCCCTTGAAGTCTTTTCCCTTTAACTCTTCAGGAGTTTTGTTCAGACTTACTCATAAGCTGCAAAAGTGAATTTGCTTTTCTTTGACCTCTATTAGTTCCACTGTTCTCAAGTTCAACCACATGCTCATACATACCATACTGTAGAGCAGCCAAAACTAGATTCGGATTCTTTGTACCCAACTCAAGAACAAGTGCCACTGCACATTCCTTATTCTTAGGTGTTCCTTCTTTGATGAATTGAACTAGAGTTTCGATAACTGACATCTGCCCAATTTCTTCACTGCCCTCAGAATTTGACGCGAGAAGTAGCAACAAAGAGAGTGCCTCATTAACCATGTCCAAATTTTTATCTTTGAGTAAATGCAGCAAAGGTGCAACGATCCCTGCCTCAATAGCCCTTGCCTTATTTGCTTGGCATAAAGACAGGTTAAACAGTGCTGTGACAGCATCTTTTTTCCCTCTGATTGTCCCGTTCTTCAACAAACCAACTAATGGTGGAATCCCATTTGACAACGCTATATTTGCTTTATTCTCGTCGAGCATTGATAAGCTAAATAAAGCTGCTGCTGAATTCTCTTTTGCCCCTATGGTTCCATTTTGCAGGATTTCGACTATGGCTGGAATGGGTTGTTCTCTTGATATGAGTTTCTTGTTTGATTCATCAATTGACAAATTGAGTAGAGCTGTTACAGCATGTTCTTGGATTTTTGAATCTGGATAAGACAGGAGTTGAACCAGTGGTGGGATTCCTCCGCTGTTAGCTACTAGAATTCGGTTTTCTGGATTCTCCTTAGAAAGCATACGGATCTTTCTAACTGCCTTTCTCTGCACTTCTAGCTGATTAGAGGATAGGTTTTGGACCACTGAGTATATCTCGTTATTTTGTTCCACATTGGAGTTGTCGGAGCTTCTGGGAACTTCTTTCTTGGGAAGTGGGAAATTGTTCTTTTCACACCACTGCAAGATTAAATTTCGAAGGGCAAAGTTCGGAGCTAGCGACAAGTGAGCCAAAACTTGACCAGTTTTTGGGCAGGTTCGATGATCAGAATCTAACCACTTCTGTATGCTCTCTCTTTCGTACGTCTTCAATGGATCACAACAAGAAGTTAGTATATATGCTCCTCATGATATTTGGGGAAGTATAGGAAACGGATCACAACAAGAAGTTAGTATATATGCTCCTCATGATATTTGGGGAAGTATAGGAAACCACAATCCTACTTGGTGAAGGTCATGACCAAAAGTAAGCATGTTTTTATTCCCTTTCTTTGAGTAGAACCACAGAAAACAAAATAGCTCTTGACTGTGGTATATGGATTCTTTGAAATGTATATCGTACCAGTATTGGGGGCTTGGGTCCTCCTAGTGTGTGATATGCATCCCACAGTTTCAGTAGGGCACTCAACTAAAAGCATATTCAGTATTCCAGTTTAAAGCAAAGCTATGCATAATATCTAATATGATTCATGGGTTGAATTAGCTAAAACACTCCTATATTCGAGGTTCCAGTGTCCTGGACACAAGAATTAAAGGAGTTTGACCAAGGCTCATACTGTCATACCCATACCTGATCATGTAACCTAGGCTCCGGCTTTACTCACCTCATTTCTCTAACTAAAATTCCACTTGGTGCTCAACACTCTTAACAGAATATGGGAGATGGAGCAGAAGATTATACCAAAAAGTAAGGTAAATGAAAAAGTTATAGCTTTATCTTCCCGTTTTATTACTGTTTCTAAGGTAAGATTGTTCCTAGATTTCACGATGCATGGATTAATGTATTCACGTCTATATTGGATAAACTGTAGCAGAAGATAACAGGATCACCTGTCCAGTTGCAACGATAACAGGATCTGACATTATTTCTAGAGTAATCGGACAAAGAAACTCATTAGGGACTGCCAGAGAAGGGCATTTAGCAAGAGCTTTAGGCACAGCTGGATCATCAAGGATACCAGTGACTTCAAGTCCTGCGATTTGTTTGCATTTCCTCAGAATATCTACGATTTGCTTGTTAGTCTCTGCGTTTTGTCCTCTTTCTTTGACAAGTTTCCTTACGGCTACAGTTTCTGTCCTTAGGTCCTCAACGGTGTGCAGTACAAGCTTGTTTGCCAGCCGTTCTATGCTGGCACTATCTGCATTCCTGTCATCTTCTGTGGATAATACTACCATCATGTCCATTGTGAGTTCCATATCCTGAGTATCTGTTCGCTTCTTTGCTCGTCTAAGTTGCATCCGCATTAGTTCAACCTGGAAAAGAAGTTAGAATAGTGTCGACATTTGAAGCAAAGCTAGTGAACTTGCAGAAATATTTGGGTATCGATGTTTAAAAAAGCATAATGCTGTGTTTGAATGAGTTTTTGAGAAATTTTTTATGAGAGTAATGATTGGAAGTAGGGGTAATGAGTAGAAAGAGATAGAGAGAGATGAGAAAAATAATTGAAAATATGGTTAATGAGTGGAAAGTAATGATTGGAAGATGGGGATATTTTTTGAAAAAAACTTTTAAAAATGTTAAATGGACCAGGCATAAATGAATAAGAGACTCTGGCACATTCGCTAGAATATGATGATTCCAACAAATCTACCTATTATTTTCGTATGCTCTATTATATATCTTTGTATGCGATTTTCATAAAGATTATTATTTCAACCACCTATAATTCTCTACTCACAAATATCTCAAAAAACTTATGCATGAACAGAATAGAAACACGTAGTACAGAGTTTATATGTCAGACAACATTCCTGTTCAATAAGTAAATGCCAAGTCATTATCTTATGGTACTAAAAAATTTGTACCCCATAATTTGCAAACACCGTAGTAAGTTCATCACACCTAGCAACAAGAATCCTGGAAACCACCGCAACCATCAAAAAACAAATGGGTGCAAATTACCAAAGAAAGAAAAAACGAAAACATTAACATCGCATCATTCTAGATAGAAATTTCCATTAAGCTAACCGACTTCAATTCCGCTCACTAGCAATGATTCTCTATATCATTCATGCAGAATTTTGAGCCAGAAAATACGAGGAGAGGGGGGAATAAGCATACTTGTTCTTTCACTTCCTCTGAAATGCCTATTTCAGTATATGGCATGCCATCCAAAGCTTGGTTCAGCTTTTCATAAACAGAATGAAACCTGATCATGACATCCTCGCTCTCCAGTGCCTGAATTTGAAACAAAGAAACAGCTCGGTTATTGAACACCAAATAGTCCCATTCTTTTAGGAAGCCTTTGTTCTATGGAATCAAGGCGAAATAGAATGGTCCTCCTTCTAGAGTACTCATTGAGATCCTCTCATCACCACTCTCATGTGACACACAATTACGATCAAAACCTGATTGTTCTGCCAAAAACTCAGGTCGATTAGGTATCAATAGAGGTTTGGTCGGATCAAAATTTTCAATGGAGAAATGAACAATTAGAGTCTAGCCTATTTTTGAATTTCTGCATGGGTGACAAACATGAGCGATTCATATCATCAATTGGGACTGTGGTGAGTATCATATATGAGGGTGGACCACGTGACGGAATAAGAGATCTTGATTCAAAATCCCCAAATTCTAAATATTTTACGTGAAAAATAAAATATAATCAGAACACAAACCAGATAAATCTTGCTGCCCTCGGTACACATCTTCAACAATTTCTTGGCAGCGAGAAACGCCCTCTTAAGATTACACAAACACGTCATACCGGCCTCGGGGATGCGCGTGTCAATATCCCTAATCTCTTCCAACAACGGCAACAAGAGCTTCAGCCGCCGCACGAGGCTGTGGGCCTCCTTCCTCTGCGTCCGTCTGAAATCTCCGATGGATTGAACGGCTTCGATCAAAGCAACTAGTTCCTGGATCACGTCCATTTTGTTCTTAGGGTTGTTCAGCGCATTATTCTTCTCTTCCTCTTCCAAAATAATCTCCCCTTCTCTCTCCTTTTTGTCCTCTCGAGATATAACCATTGGCAAGTTCTTCAACATTGCTAATGGATTTGGGATTTAGAGAAGATAAGGAGCAATGCATTAAGAAGAAGAAGAAGGGGTGAGGTGGGTTTAGGGGGAAGAGGAGGAGGAGATAGAAACCCTAACCCTAATTACCATGGATATTATGAGCTCTGCGTTTTCTTGGTGGTTCTTGTTGGTATTATTTCAATGGTAGATTATGGCGGGATTTTCGGTCTGAAACCACACATTTCGCGGGCTATTAATTGGTTAAAGATAGAGACAAAGTATTTTTGAAAGTTAGTTATTTTCCCACAATTTGCATGTTCACGGTCAAAGGAGTCAACTTATATGGGTTGTACTAGTAGCTAGTATTTATTAGGACCCATCGATGTTGTTTTGGCAAAAATATTGATGGAGGTTTTTGGGCCATAACTTGTGAGAAATAGATAGAGAAAATTTAATGATAAACATATACAAAATTTATTGAAAATTGCATTGGGAGAAAAGGAGTTGCTTCGAGAATCTTAATTAAACAAAGGCGATCATAACTAGAAAGTGTAAGAGTGGTCTTGGGCCTCTTGGCGCACCGCACTATCCAAGTGACTGGATTAAAAAATTCGAAAGGGGGAGAAACACATTTTATTTAAGGGAGTGATTTTGCCACTCACTCTTTTCCTAATGGTATTCTCTTTTGTATCTCTATTCGGTGATTTGTTTTGTGAGAGAAGGGGAGTGCCGTTAGAGAAAAAAATAGTGAAAAAATCAATTTCCTTTATTTACGACCTTCAAATTATTTTTTCTCGATTCAGAATAATATTATCTTGAGTTCATATATATGAAAATGGATTGTTGAGATGGATTTCTTTGTTCAAAATGAAAAAGTCATCAGCATATCAAATGTTTTTGAGAGAAAACAGTGAACCACATTGATTAAAAAGGGTAGCTAGCTTAGATTGAAGTTAGGAGTACATGATATTATTGGGATAAGTTGCACCCCGGCCTCTTGTCCTAGCCTCCAACATCTAGAGCTTAATACAACTCAACTTTTGTTAACGGATGAATAAGGAAAGAAAACATGCAGTGAGATTTCACGTCTTTTTTGCAAAGAAATCGGCCGACTTATTGCTTTCTCCCATAACGTGCTTAGCAGCCGGAGGCTTGCCCAATTGTCGTACAAATTAAGGACCTCCGGCCCAGCTAGTAAGGATAACTGTAAAGATGGTGATCAATTCTCTCAATTAACCAACAAAGTAAGGAGCTAGGTTGATTACATTAGATCGATATGCACCTGTTTCTATTTCCGCCATGCGTGTTTATACGCTGTTGTTGTTCAAGGAGCTTAAGGCCGTGGTGAAAATTAAGTCCGAACTCCTGCTGCAAGACGGTCCATGGGCGGAGGGAGGGAGGTTAGGGCAAGTGGGATCGATCAATTGAACCCACACACTTGTTAAAAAAACAAACTATCCCATCTGTTCTGTTCGTTTTAAAAGCCGTTATGACACAAAATTGTTAAAATATAGTTTTTAAATTAGAAGTCCAATTCGATCTCCTTAATTTTTTGCACCAAATGTCCATATAGATTATTTGAGCTTCTCCATTATATGTTTCCATTCCTTTAATTACGTGATTTACTGAAGTCTAGCCAAGATTTCATCTATGTAATTTCGGCCATAATCTTATGACGATGATACTGATTACTAATCTACTTCAAAATTAAACTAACATATTCAAATCTTTTCTACAATACAAAAGCATGAGATTAATTAGCAATGTTAAAGATATTTGAGCTACGTAAATATGCCAGTTGTCAGCCCTCTTGGATTGTCAAAATGTGGTTTAGATGATCAAAGACTGTCATATCAAGTGCTACTCAATAGTTATAACCACATCTTGATGTCAAAGAATGAATCACAGCTTGTCACTCTCCTACAACAAGTTATGGTTCGACGCCAAGACGAATTAATTGTTGAATTTGCTATTCTTCATATTTCCTTGAGGCCAGTGTATACAACCAATTATTCACGTTTCATCAATCCATCTAGGACTTGCTCTATATTCTATTCGTTTGATAATAGCTCATAATTCCATCCGAGGATCATCGATCTTTTATGTCCATTCAAGATCACATTTCAGATATTAGAGGTCATTAATTAATTACCACCACCATGGTTAAGATTCAGGAAATATATATCAATCTTAATGAGAGCAAGAACGAACTCAAATGAAATAATTGCTTCACTCATAGAAATTCAAATCAAACTGGTATTTAATTAAACCTGAAGTGCACCAAATCCAGGTAATTAAATGGTCATTAGCCATCACGTTGTAGCCAGGGAAATGGTTTTTCTTGGTGAAATCTTGTCTTGCATAATGGGAAGCCTGCCTGCCACGTTCAAGAATATAATAATTAAGCTCCTATAGTGGCCACCTACTCCTTAGCTAGTGGTGAAGAGCGTATTCTAAATTTCCAATCCTTTATATATAAAAATAAGAAAAAACATGAACGTCTGGAGAAAAAGAATGAATTATAGTATATGAGAAGTTTTCATTTAATTTTCTTACCTGTGCAATTTTTCTTCGAGCAAAAACTATCTATTCTATATACTACTTTGCATGGACTTTAGCCTTCGATTCCAAGCTAGCTCTAAACCTTTTACGAAGTCAACTCTAGTGTTTATACTGGAGTACTAGTTAGCAATATAGTAAGTGTCAAATAAATGGTTCTCCTTTTCCATTGAAAAATACTACTTGGCAAAGGCGGGATGGGAAAATTAAACCTATTACCTCGTCGGCTAAGATTCACTAGCAAGGTGAGAGCATATTAAAGAAATACTCCCTCCGTCTCAATTCTTAATTTAGTTCCTTTCGAAAGTCTGTGTCACTTTTCAATTGATTATAGTAACTTGTAATCTATAATACTTTAGGTGATTTTGAAAACATCTTTTAAAAGAGTTCGTTGAGATCTATCAAATACGATCTATATTGCATATAGAAATTGATTTTCACACTCTCCTTTTTGCAATTCACACTCCCTTTTTTTGTTTTTATCCACTTGAATTTACTATATTGCCCTTTATTCAATACATTTTTGACATAATCAATGACAATATTGTAAATTCATGTAAATAAAAACAAAAAACAAAAAACAAAAAAGAGTGTGAATGGTTGAAAAGGGAAGTGTGAGAATCATTTTCCTTGCATATAAACAGTATAACCAATTAAAAGTTATAATTAGTTTATTATTCGGTTGGGATAGGACGAGGGATAAAAGATTGATGACAGAGGGAGTAACTTTCAGAAATATTATGAGATTTTTTTTTTGGTAAGTAAAATATTACTCCGAAAATTTCAGTAAACTATAACAAAATTATTCACTTCTGCTTTTCTTCAAAGATTAGACCCTTAAACTTCATGTCAAGTCGAGTCCGTTAAATTCGAACAATCAAATACATATGATAATTACGGCCAGTCAAAGATTACCTTTGAAAATTTTGTTTTATCACCACAAGCATTTATTTATTTATTGGTAACAGAGACTTTAAACCATACAAAAGATATTAATATTGAATCCCTTAGTAGGTTTAGCTTATGTATATAAGAAAAATTACTAAAAGAATATAATTTGAAAGCACATGAGGTGGGGTAACCGTTAAGTACCCCGTACTGAACAGCGCAACTTTTCATCATCGGACGGCTGCGATTTCACTAGCCGTTGGTTTTAAAAAATGAAAGGCGAGGCATGTGCGGACATACATCCGTTGTTGCCGACTCAATTTCGCTCATCCTGTTTCTTATTTTCTGTTTTACTCCTTTTTCTTGGTACATCACATAAAGGTAAAAAAACCTAAGGAAGAGAGGCAAAGGGAGGGATTTAGAGAGAGAGAGAGAGAGAGAGAGAGAGGGGCAGATGGAACTTTTTTGACTAGTCTCTCTCTTCCTCTTCTATTTGTTCTTACTAATCAGAGAAAGGAGATCTCGACGGATTCTTGATTTCAAGGTCGGGTTTTCGATTTTGTGACATGGGTTTCGTTTGTTGATCCCGATTCTGTATTCTTTCACTACTTTTTTGGAAGTTGTTTTTGCTATGTTATTCGATTTCCTAGAGCAATTTCATCATGTGTCTCTGACTGGATCTTTCCATTCCACGTAGCATAGCCTGTCAAATTTGTTATGCGTTTTGTTTGTCGATCCTAATTCTTTATTCTTTCATTATGTTTTTTGAAGAAAGCTTGCCATTCGACTGATGGGTCTTCGAGTTCTTCGACTTCTTGAAGAGTGTCTTTTAGTGTTCCATTGAATCTTTTCATTCTTTTTGTAATGCAGATAGTGAAAAATGGTTGGATCAGATGAGAATCATCCGGGTGTGATCAGGCCCCTACATAGCCAAGGTAATTTGTATTCTGAACCGATTATTCATTTGTCTCTCCACTTGGCTCTATATCTCGACAGATTGAAAGCTTAAAACGTAATACTGAAGTAGCAATTTGTTGATCGATTACAGGGGTATTACATGCCGGAATGGGGCAAAACCGGAGAGTGTTGGGTACGATTAACCAGAACACGATGAGAGCTGCTCCACACCCTTGTGCAGTTAACAAGAAAGGCCCCTTGGCTGAGTAATTCCTTAGTCCCAAACCTTTATGTTTTTCTTGTGTGCATGTTCTTTGATGGTTCAATCTTTTTCTTTAAAAAAATTGCACCAAGAGTCTTCTTTCAGTGCCCATTTTGACCTTCATCATCTTTTATATTCAGAAACTATGGACTCTCTAATAGGATTGCTCCTCCTGTTCCAACAAATCGACCAATTACTAGGTCCATAACTGACCCATCTTTTGCTATTTCTAAGTACATTTGGATCTCACTCAAATGTCAAGCTTCTATGGAGTTTTAATTGTTTTTTTATTCTTCTTGTTGCTTCAGAAAACTTGCTGCACAAATCGCTGGTAAACAGCAGCAACCATTGCCTGAGGTACTTCTTGTGTACATGAAGTAATTTTCTTGTAGTATAGTGGGTTGGTATTGATCAGAATTAGAATGGTCTTTTTCAATAGGAAACAAAGAAACTGGCCCCACCAGTACAAGTTCCTATTGAATCAGAAGATGTTACCATCATAGATGTGGATGAATACAAGGCAGCAAGTGACTCTCCTGTACCAATGTTTGTGCAGCACACAGAGGCAATGCTAGACGAAATTGACCGGATGGTATTTGGTTCTCCTTTACCGTAAAGATGTGATTGTATATCAAAGCCTTGTATTATGGTCTATTACTCCAGTGGGAAATTCATACGTGTTCTTATTTTTTCGTAGGACGAGGATGAAATGGAAGATATACCTGAAAAGCCAGTTTCGGACATAGACAGTGCCGACAAGAAAAACCCACTTGCAGTTGTTGAATACATTGATGATCTATATGCCTACTACAAGAGAGTAGAGGTGATGTCTGCTATACCTGGTTCTTCCTTTAGTGCTAAAATTGATGGGATAGTTATCTCAATAGATCATCTGAACTCAAAAATAATTTGGCTTTCTCACTGAAGTTGTGATTTCAGTGGTCAATCCTTTAGTGGTTCAACCAATAGTAGTAACAATTCGCTAAACAAATTTGATCATTGGCACTGACTGGAGAAAAATCGAGTTGTATTCCTTGATTCAAAACCATTACATGAACCATGTAGATAGGCAGACAAATACATTAGGCAATTACGAGTTTGTGTGCTAAATGTCAAAGGTTTAACATTATATGATCTTGACATTAATACATGATCATGACAATCAGAGCTCATAAAACATACGTAGTATATAACGATCAGTTTTTTGGCAATGGATTGAAAAGGGCCTATCAATTCGTTGGTTGTATCTTTTCATGTTGTACGTGCTACTGCTACTGGATGAATATGACTTTTAAGCCTACTTCTTGTTGTTCCGGACTACTTGAACTGACAGTCCTAAGTATAAAACGAATTTCGGTTTTTACAATCAGCTTGACGATAGACTGAAAAGCCTTATCAACTCGATAGTTGTTTCTTTTGATGTTGTACGTGCAAATGGATGAATATGTTTTTCTAAGCCTAGTAGCCTACATTATTCTAGTTGTCTTCTGACTGTTTTGGCCTATTTAAACTAAAATTTGATCTGTGAAAACAAATTTCTTTTTTTACCTTACGTAAACAGGTTATCCACGTGGCTTGTCTGTTTGCTGTTGTTTGTTGGCAGGTTGTGCCTTTTTGTCTTAAGAAAATGAGCGGGGCAAAAGAAAAATGCATGTCCCTTTCGCCCTGCTCATTTTCTGTGGTTATTTTAGCTTAATGTATTCTTTGGGAGGGTAACATCCTTATTTCAGTAAACTGTGCACTGTCGATAAACTCCTTTACTCACACACATAAAGGGCAAAAGCAACCAAAAGAAAATGGATGATGATGAAGAAATGGCTACAAATGGTTGATTATAATTGGAAACAAGAGTATATATAACAATGAAGCGAGAAAGACCAGCAACTTGGGGGGTTACATACTAAAACAGTAGTTTTTTGTTTCCCGATGCAGAGTTCTAGCTTTGTCTCACCAAACTATATGGAACAGCAGTCCGACCTTAACGAAAAGATGAGAGGCATTCTAATTGATTGGCTGATTGAGGTATAATAAATGCTCTACTAGTGTTGGCAATATTTCGAGTTGAGATATGAACTTATAAAAGCCTCCATAACCATAACCGTTTCATCAATGAACAGGTGCACTACAAGTTCGAACTGATGGATGAGACTTTGTTCCTGACTGTCAATCTTATTGATAGATTCTTAGCAGTCCAACCAGTGGTGAGGAAGAAACTCCAGCTTGTTGGGGTGACAGCAATGCTTCTTGCTTGCAAGTATGAGGAAGTTTCAGTTCCAGTTGTAGAGGATCTCATTCTGATTTCTGACAAGGCTTACAGTAGAATAGAAGTGCTTCAGATGGTAGGTTTTGCAGCTGACACATTGTCGATTCTGTTAAACTCTTCTCATTTCCTCATCACTGCATTTTGAATACATGGCTCATTGTATTGCAGGAAGGTTAATAATGTTACAAACTCTTCTCATTTCCTCACCATTATATTGCAGGAGAAGTTAATGGTCAACACATTGCAGTTCAATTTATCAGTTCCCACTCCATATGTGTTTATGAGGAGGTTCCTCAAAGCTGCTCAAACTGACAAGAAGGTATGTAGTGCTTGTACTCTGTGCTCTTCAAATGAAGGGATTTGACATATCAGGTAAAGAGGGTAGCTTCGAGTTAGATTTGATACCTTACGTATAGATTTCATATAGTTTTGGATTTGATACCTTATTACCTACCATATGAAATGGGAGTAAATGGGAAGTCCTTCATGTTAAGTAGTGCTATAGTTTTATAAGGATGCCAATACAGTACATCTCTTCTACATCTAAAAAGCTCTTATATTTTATACAAACTGCACATCTGTTTAATGGAGCCTAAGTGATTCTGATACGTTCTTCATGACCTTAAAACCAGCTGGAGCTTCTGTCTTTCTTCATAATTGAGCTGTGTCTCGTAGAGTACGAAATGCTGGAGTACAGACCTTCTCTATTAGCTGCTGCAGCAGTATTCACTGCTCAGTGTAGTCTTGGTGGGTCGAAGCAATGGAGTCAAACCTGTGAGAGGCACACAAACTACTCCAAAGATCAACTTCTGTCAGTGTGCTCTCCTTCGCAATTTCTTTTGTCCAAAACTACTACTATCATTACTTGAGGCTAATTTGTGCATTGTATTGATTGCTTTTGTGTGTGGGTTTGGGCTTTTTTTTTACAGAGAGTGCTCAAGGAGGATGGTTACATTCCATCAGAAAGCGGGCACTGGGAAACTCACGGGTGTCCACCGAAAATATAGCACATCTAAATTTGGTTATGCTGCAAGATCAGAACCTGCTAACTTCCTGTTAGAGGATATAATTTAGCAAGGCTAAATGTATTAACAGAAGCTATTAAGAACTCAATGACTTAACTGTTTGTAGCTTATTTTAAATCATTTTGGGGGTGGGTGCAATTGCGCAACATAAGTTGCCCCTGGTTTTTAGTCCCTTTTTGAAGGTTTATGGATCTTGTGTTTAATGATGTTCAGAGTTTTGGATTCGGCTAGATGTTCTTCCTGAACATCGTAGGATGAGCTTTTCTGTTTGTGTTGATTTTCCATCATCAGATAATTTGTAAGTTGCATGTGATTAGAACTTATGCTGAACCTTGTCATTCTAATATATCCTGATTTGAGTCTAAGCTTACTTTATTTAGGAATGCCATTCTTCAAAGAAGCTTAAAACAAAATGAATGCAGTTATGGGCTCTGGATGATTCTTGTTGGTCTACTATATATACCAAAGAAAACATATGCCTGAGATTGTCAAGGGATTTTTGCTCCCTCATTTTTTCTCCCAACCAGAGTAAAGAAAGGGTAATGGGCCGTGTGGGCACGCTGTTTACGGGATTCAAAGTCCCCCCCGATGATATCTTATGCTGTTTTTCTGGTGGTGGTTTTTGTTTTCTTGGTGGTTGAACCATGATGGATATCTAATTAACTAATGGGCGATGACGACAGATATGAACAGTGATGGAAGAAGGTTATATTATGGCCAATGCATGGATATAAAACCTATACAATGCTAGTAGTATATGGCGCAATAGATCTGAGAGCAAGTTATCAGTGGGTAGCTATACTACCTCGTGAACAGTGCACAATTCTGTTTTATCTATCAATTTTTTTTTCACAACTATACCAACGCTATTTATTTTACCTAACACCAATTAAAATATACATTTTTTTCCCTCCTTTCACCAAAACCCAAATTGCAAATTGGGAGAGAGAGAGAGAGAGAGAGAGAAGGGGAGGAAAAAGAATAGAAAATTGGAAACCTGTAGTACAATGCCACGGTAAAGGTACCGACGAACTGTTCATAGATTTATTTTACCGCCTCTTTTAGAGAACCTGGTGCAACTCTCTTTTAGACCTTTTCCTAGTCAAAGTAGCTAATTTTGCATTTTGCCTGTGTTGATGCTCTGAGGGGGAAAAAGATACAAAAAAAATAAAAGGAAGGGGAAAATAATTTCCGTTGCCGGGACTTGAACCCGGGTCTCTCGGGTGAGAGCCGAGTATCCTAACCAACTAGACTACAACGGAGTTGTTGTTGACGTCGCGAACATTATATTTTAACAGTTAATTGTCGCGGAGCTTTGAGTCGTCATTCAATTTCAAGGTATGCAGATGTTGATACTTGGAAGAGAGAGACTCTGAGAAAGGAATTAGCTGCGGCGACAATTTATACTATAATCATTTTTAATGTACATGTTTTTTTTATAATCAAATATTTGAGTTAATTTGCGCACACCTTGACTAGTTTAGGGGTCCTTAAATTAACTTTAAGTGGTTCCAATATTTGAAATGTTTAGCTGCCATGAGATTCAAACATGCAATATCATGAAGGACAAACTTACTTCATCCGTCCCCTTTCAAATGTCTCGCTTAATAACTCAAACTTATTAAGAAAATATCATCATTATACCTTTCACGTCAACTTTTACCTTCACTTTTCCTATCTACCATCTATGAAAACATCATTACACTTTTACTAACTAATTTTTCAAAATGAAATATACTTTTTGGGGCAAAATATAAAATATAGCAACTTTTACCCATTAACTTTACAAAATTGACAATTATTAAGGGAAAACTCAAAATACAATACTGACTTTAAAAAGGGGATGGATGGAGTATTTACTTTCTCATTCACTCTTGGTCAAACACCTTTGGCATTCAAAGAAGATGAGTTTCATCAACTCCATCACAGACATTTGATTTGCATTGAAAAATAAAATGAGTTTCATCCAATAATTTGAAATTGTGCTAAAAGGACACCGAATCACTATAACCACAATGAATTAAGGGATTGTGTTATGCAATGACGTGCATAGTCGTTGGTTGCTGAGATGAGATTCGAGCCGTCGAATGCACGATCCGATGGCTCGGAAGTGTGTACAGCACCAACCCAAAGTTCAACAACAATATCAGTAATTTTTTAATTGACATTGTAATGAAAAAATGACTTTGGCAATGTATTTCATTTTATTGTACCAGTTTGGACTTTGACCAACCCATCTCACACCAAAGGAATGGGATCTTCTCTGGTCATTATCAGTCTCTTTTGGGTTTGTTTTAATGATCCGATTTTGGACTTCATCGAGAATATTAGGCATGTCATTATTCATGTTAATTGATATCATTTAATATACTTTTGAAAGACATTAATCTCGATAAAATGGGTTTAGAAAACATTACACATGCAATTGGATGAAAATCCAATTTTTTAAGAGACAATTATGTTTTGAGAACACATCAATCAAACGATGTTTGATTAACATGATTTCATGCAGACCTAGTGTTCCTAATAAGGTCTAAAATATCAACGGTTATAATCGTCAAACGAACTCGGAAACGATCCGGACAAGTGAAGGGACTAGAGATATCCCATTCCCACATAAAATACGAAAAACAAATAGGTGCAAATATGAGTAAACTCTGCTTCTCATTAGAGATCTCAACCGACGGCCGAGATTACAAGTCACATGTTAACACTGTGCGAGATCCCTCACCTAAGGGTGTTTCCATTAATAAAAAACATTAAAAATTTAACGTATTTTACTACTCCCTCCGTCCCATTTTCATTGTCCATTATTCCTTTTTCACTTTTTTGTCTCTTGCGTATATCTTTCAATTTATAATATTTTTCATGAATTTGACATCTTTGTATTATAGAACAAATTGAAATCTATCAAATAAGATCCTTATTGCATATTTTTGGAGATTCACATTAGAAGATATAAGCGATTGAAAATGACACGAATATCAAAAAAAGACAATGAAAATGGGACGGAGGGAGTATATTGATTCTACTAATAAGAAGCTTCAACATTTTACTATTTCGTTTTCATTATTAAAAAAGTTGCTAATTTTTTTCTACAGTAACTCTACTCACAAATTTATCAACAACTTATTCACTACGAAAAATAACTGAAATTTTTTTAACAATTTATTTACTATCGAAAACAATTAATAACTTTTCAACTACAAATAAAAAAAATTTCACAATCAAAACACCTCAGGACCTTTATTGGAATAAAATAAAAATCCAGCTGTCACCGGTGCTGCAGCAGTAAAGGCCACGTTTCATCGAAATCAATGCCCCACTTTTTTTGTCTGATGCTTTCGACCATAAATTCAGGGTGAAATCTCCCAAAATTTCCAATTCAAGGCTGACTAGGAGTTCTGATCTAATCTCAATCCAAGGACTTTCCTCATATTGGGATCCTCCAATCATTGTCTCTCTCTCTCTCTCTCTCTCTCTCTCCACAGGCACATACATGTATATCATCTGTACACTCACCTACATAAATGTCCATTCAAGATGAGCTAGAAATCTCAGAGCTTTGCGCCAAAAAAAGAAATATCAGTGCATCTTTTGGTTCGATTCGATGATAGGGATGGATCCTTGAACGTGCAAGTTTCCAGGTAACATCACCACCCACCATAGTTATCTCTTGAAAATCAAAGGGAATTCAGAGCTTGGTTTTTTCCCTCAATCTGGTAAAAGTCGTTTTCTTTTATGGACCATCAGCTAGGACTTTTTTTAATCCGGATCTCTTTTCTTATTATATGGGGTTTCTATGTCAGATATTTTCATACTTTTCTTGTGGTTGGATATGAATGTGGTATGGCTGTTTTGATGTCTACCGTTTGTTTGTGGGGTTTGGATTCTTGTGTTATGTGAAGAGTTTCTAGCAGTCTCTGGGTTTGTCTGATCTCAGATAGTGTGACCTTTGAAATTATCTAAGATTTTTATGAATGTTTTTCTTTGGGTTGACAGGGAAATTCCATTTGTTATTTTCAGCAATTTGGGGAAGCCCCACATTTTAGTTACCATTTTTGTGTTCTCATGCTTCTGGTTGATTTGTTTTGGTGGGATTATTGCGTTGGAAATTTGGCTTTATGGAACGAGTAGTTTAACTCTGCCTGGTTCAGTGGTTCGTGCTTAGAGCCTTTATCTTTCTTTCCCAGCCGGTCCCAAGACCGGATAAAGGAGGAGGGTTGTGCGTTGGTAGCTGACAGCCAGCAGGTAAAAAGCCTCTGGGATCTTTGTGACATGAATCCAAATATGATTACGAAGGAAAAGAATTCATGTAGCCGACCCCAAGTGATTGGGACATAAGGCTCGGTTTGGTTTGGTGGTTTGGTTTGGTTTGGAACGAGTAGTTTAGTTTACTCTCAAGTAGTATTTTTTGGGGGGGCTTAAACGGTTGGTTTTCTAGTCTTACTGTCAGGTGAGTAAAGAAGGGTGGTTGATAGATATATTTCATTGGCAGTGTCCGAATTTTTTTTTTTTTTTGCAAAATTTTTGAAACCCTTCAGGCTTGATTTTCATGATCATTCCGTTGTTTTATTGCTTTCGATCGATTTGATTTGGTGGGATATGTTTTGTTTTTACACGGAAACTGTATTTATTTAAGAAAGTATTTACGTTAACTCTTGATTGCTTTTTTTATGTCAGAGTGAAGAAGGGTGGTTGAATACAAGCAGAGATGATTGAGAAGCAGCATAAAAAGTTCCTAACTGTAGCACCCTTCGAGTGTGCTTGGCGTAATGATTTGAGGTTTAGGGAAGCTGGAAGAGGTTGCGTGGCTTTTGAAGCTTTTGCGCTCAATGATGTCACCGTTGTGTTTAGAGAGCATGTGGGTAGTCAACACTACCATTACAAGAGGGATAATAGTCCTCACTATACAGTAATTATAGGGAGTCACAGAAATCGTCGACTCAAAATCGAGGTTGATGGGAATACAGTGGTTGATGTAGCTGGGATAGGGCTATGTTGTTCTTCCGCATTTCAGAGCTATTGGATTAGTATCTATGATGGGTTGATTAGCGTAGGCAAGGGAAGGTACCCTTTTCAGAATCTTGTTTTTCAGTGGCTTGATTCGAATCCCAATTGTAGTGTTCAGTATGTTGGGCTTAGCAGTTGGGACAAACATGTTGGTTATAGAAATGTGAATGTATTGCCATTAACACAAAACCATATATCATTGTGGACGAATGTGGATTGTGGGGAATATGATGGAAAAGAGGATTGTGAAGAAGCGATGGAAAATGAGAGTGGGAATTATGAAAATTGGGGGCTTGGAAATTTTCTTGAGAGTTGGGAACTATCTGATATAGTCTTTGTTGTGGGCGAGGAGGAAAAAGCAGTCCCTGCTCATAAGGTAATCTTGGGGGCATCCGGGAATTTCTGTTCAAGTTTGTTCAACCAAGATGTGATCCAGCTTCAGGATGTGAGCTATCCAGTTCTTCATGCATTTCTGCAATATATCTACACAGGCCATACCAAGGTAATTAAACTGAAAAGTGGTCAATGCTATAATTTTGCACATTTTGGCTAATGTTGATCCCTTTTTGGTCCTCTAGCTTGATTTAGCAAGTTATTGATTGGTTATTGCAACTAAAGGGAAATTGGCCTTTAGTAATATTGTGGTCACTATTATATCTGGACTACTACAATTTTGATAGTGAAAACAGTTCCGAGTTTAATGGGAATCATTGTGTGACGTGAACAAGGGAATGAGGTCTACTATAACATTTTGCTGCTTATTCTTGGAACAATCGATATTATCAACTTCAACAATAGAGCCTTGTGAAGGCATCCTCTTTTGAAATTTGATCTCTTTCCGTGTTTCCAAAATTTCTTAGCTTGTGATATATACACAGTATTTATTTTGTCGGAGCCGCATCAAAGTACACCTGTTAACAAACTAGTTCTTGTTGATTCTTGAGGTAGGAGCAAGTCTTGGCTTAGGAGTTTCTAACCTCTGACATTTTTTGTACCTCAATGACAATGCTCGTCTTAATGAATCAGGCTGCAGTTGACATGGAATTAATACTTGTCTTCTCTTGAAGATGGTGATAGTATGTTTTTAGTCAAATTGTCAATAACTATTGGACCTTGCATGATAATTGTAACATCCCATGCTGATGTAAAGTTTCAGTGCATTTGTAGCTTTAATTTCTGATATTGCTTATGTCCATTCATGATGTAGGTTTTGGAGTCGCAACTCAGCTCCCTGAGAACTCTGAGCCTAAAGTATGAAGTGATGCCATTGGTGAAGCAATGTGAAGAAATTACAGAACGGTTTAAGCTGAACAAAAAGTTGTTTGACTCGGGCAATAATGTGGAGATATCATATCGGGGTTCTAAGCCCCAGTGTGGTACAGCCTTTCCCTCAGGACTTCCCCTCAGTATGCAGAGGCTCATACAATTTCATATAACTGGAGAGTACAGTGATGTGGACATCTATATTGGCGGTCACGATCTTGTTGCCCCTTCACATAAAATTATCCTTGCTTTATGGAGTATCCCATTTTTTAAGGTGAGCAAGCTTTTCTCTCCCTCTATGACTCCTCTTGCCAACTAAACATGTATTCCCAGTAGTGGACATACAATTCTGATAGCTCATCTGTTCTTCTTAACATCCGGCATTTAGCAGTAATTATTTCACTATTTTCCAGATAACAAGGTAAAAGCTTGATGTGTTGGCGAATTAGACTGTTAGTTGGAACTTGTGTTGTACTCCAGCTCTACAAGGGGGGAAAAGTAGGATGTGTTGGCTAATCCAATTAGCTGGCTCTTCGCTAAAGTGTGTAGTGGGAGTTTATGCATACACAACACTTATCTTTAGTGTAACTTATGGTGAGATTATAATTAAAATCTGTCGCACTTTTGTGTGCTGAACTTGATTCACCAAAATGATTATCCTTCTTCAGTTAGAAGCTTGGGCTGGAAATATATTTTCATCTTTCAGGTGAGAACCACATGCCAAAAAAATTAAGTTGAATCTGCATTTACTCCTATTAATTTCATATATATGAAAGATCTTTTCATAGATATGAGTGTGACCCATGTGGTTATGGTTGACAAGAAGCCAACCTGATGTAGTTATATCTAGGTTTATTGGTGTAAGTTTAATGAGTTCACTACACTGTGGGACATGGCCAAAGGCTGGAGGAGGGGGTTGGCATCTTCTCATCATACAGTAAATCGAACGATTCTTCGTTGAACATATATCTGATTCATGAAAATCTGGCTTCCACATCACATTCAAAGTTATACTATTTGGGATTATCCAAAAATAAATCTTGAAATCCACTTTAAGACAAATTTTCTTTGCTGCTGTCATGCAATATATCTCAGTAAACTACTTTTCCATATGTGATGTATCTAGCGATGCAATATGCATGGATAAAGAAGATTGTTTTGTTGCAACGATTTTAATTATTATGATCACATGGGTACTAAATTAAATGATTGCATGGCAGATGTTTACCAATGGAATGAGTGAGAGCATTTCCTCAAAGGTCCTTTTACAGGATGTTCCACTAGAAGCATTCAAAGCTATGCTTGAGTTCTTGTACTGTGGGGAACTTGGTAGTGAAGACACCGCAGATATTGGTCCCTTGCTAATCCAGCTTCTTCTATTGGGTGATCAATTTGGGGTGACTCTACTTCATCAGGAATGCTGTAAAACGCTTCTGGAATGCCTCTCGGAGGTAATTTAGAACCCATACTTCAACACTGAATATAATTGCTCAATTTAAGTCAATGCTAAATCTTTGTGTTTTATCATTCTGGGGAACTGCTAGTTGCATGACTAGAGATAAAAGAACAGAGAAGTGCTGCGGTTTCGGAATTCTGTAAACAAAAAGCAGAGAACCCTCTATAATCAACTATGATATATTGATCTCTCATCTACATTATCATATGCAGGGATGGAGTTCTCCTATTGGAAGAAGACCATACAACCAAGAGTTTTTCTATTATGCACAAGTTTAATGGACGAGGAAGAAGACACTTTTCGCGAAGTAATTGGTTCTTGTAGCTAACCATGAACTTTGTTGCAGGACACAGTGTGCCCAATTCTCCAAGCGATTTCATCTGTTCCTTCATGTAAACTTATTGAAGAAACATGTGTGAGGAAGTTGGCAATGCATTTCGATTATTGTACAACTTCAAGCATGGACTTTGTCTTGTTAGATGAAGCATCATTTAGCGATATTCTTAAGGTAGGTTCTTACTTTCGAAGTTGTTTATGACAATGGCATGGGGATTTATCAAGGAGAAATGTTGTGCTTGTACAAAACTTAGTATAAAGTCCAAGTTTTTCAAATATTGGTTTCCCAGTCTGAGAAACATGGAGAAAGTATTCTGCAGCACATAATTTGCCAAAAAAGATAGAAAAAGAAAATGAGCAAAAGAAGTATGACATTGTTTTTTGGCGTTCTCCATTTTGTTACAAAAAGGAAAAAGGAGTAGAAGTTATATCATGATGAAGATATATGTTTTTATATGCTGGCAAGCCATGATTGGTGAATTAATTGAGCAATAACAATCAATCTTTGAAGGGGCTTTATGTGGCAAATCTATCCAGCCCTAATTCAGGAGATTTAACGTAATCGGATGAATATCATTACATAAGAAAGTACCTTGCCTTTTTTTGATCACTTTTTCAAATAGTGCTTACAACGTGCATATTGAGACATTTCTTATAATTCGTGTGGGTTTTGCAGCATCCAGATTTGACAGTAACATCTGAAGAAAGAGTTCTTAATGCAATCTTACTATGGTGCTTGCAAGCAAAGGAGTTGTATGGGTGGGACGTGGTGGATGAGACAATGTTAAATTTAATGCCCGAACATCTTTTTGGAGAGAGGTTCCATTCTGCTAGTTTATTGTTGCCACTTGTGCGCTTTCCACTTCTCCAGTATGCCTTGCTTGAAAAGGTACGGGGTCCTGGGTAAAGATGTTGTGGATGGATTTACAGATTTATAACTCAATTTTTTATAAGTCTGCTCATTCCTTCTATTGCCACTCTCTTTTTATTATGCTGTTGCAGCTGGAAAGGAGTAACCTTAGTAAAAAGATTCCCACGTTTGAATATCTGGTGAGTCAGGACCATTTATTGTTAGTTATACATTTTCTTTTATCTAACAGCATTAGTTATTCATTTTTGATCAAAAGTTTTTGCATAAATGGTCTAGAATGGATTTTCTTTCTAGTGACCTCTTCTCTTAAATTGTAACAGGTGAAAGAGGCCATCTCTTATTTAGAATTTGGGTTGGCTGATCCACAGGGTGACCAAAAGTAAGCACTAAGCATCGATAGCTATCTCTATTGCAGCCTTCTCTGATGAATCTAGATATAGAATATCACTCCCTCTTCCCTTTTGTGGGCCCATTTTTCAGGAATCCAAGTTTTTATTGAGATATGATGATTGCCCTTCATAAATCTTAACATTCCAAAAGTGTCCTTGTGCATTTAATTTGCTTCCTTGGAGTACTTAATTCAATTCTATAGTGAAGGGAAACATGGGAATACTACCAGCTTTTCAATTGGTTTTTCATGATGTGCATATATTATGGGACATCCCAAAATGGGATAATAGTCTTACGGAAATGGTCCATGGGAGTAGTATTTTAATCTCACGCCTGATTTACAATCCTGGGAGAAGATACATGTGTTTGGTTGCTTGTGCATACAGGATAAAGGGAATTTGGGATCAAGGGCCTTTCCAACTCATGGATCAAATAAAGAACTTAATTACTAATTTAGTTTTTCCAACTATCTTAGTCCTTAGTCAACACTCAGTTTCTGTTCTCAATTGAGTTCAATAGCCTTTCCTGTAATACATGTATCAAGTTTTGGCCATTTGTCTGCGCAGCTACATTCCTAGAATCCATCTCCCCAGATAATCACGATTTCTAGCCAATCTCTCCTTGCTCCCTCCTTTCTCCATGTTCAATACCATGGGACGGCACACAAGCTTTTGTCATCACCACTATAACACCCTTGTAGTCACTGCATTACTTCCTCCTCTGGTTCATGCATGCATATCTAGCCTCCTATTTTTGGTGGATAACAGCAATTTGGTAACTTCAGCATGATTTTATCGGTCATTCAGTCACTGAACATGTCCGCATGTCACCCAGGCCATTATGAAACGAAGCATGTAGTGATATCTTTTCATTATTGTGGACACACAGTTCAATGGAGATTTCGAGGAAGATATCTAATTCGGTCTTGGTTTGATAACATGATGATAGACAGACCATTTATTTTCCCTGGATTAGGTTTGAAAGGATCTCGGGTGATGTACTGAAATGTACAGCAAAATTTTTTATTGGTTGAATTATGTACTTGAATGTCGAATATCTATAATTCCCTAAGAGTCAGGTACTTAGTTTCCTGTGCGTCTTTCATGTAATTGATCTTCCTTTATTTGGATTTTTCGTTCTAGCCGGCTAGATAACCCTCTCTTGGAGTAATAGTTAAAACACACTACACATATACCAAGGTTTGGCAAAAGAGCCCCGAAAGATTTGACTCGCAGAATCTAATCTTTCTTAGAGCATGGTATATCCCTGTTTTCAGGCATTAATGATTCATCTTTTAATTGATTCCCTGTTAAACAAGCTTATTTTAGTCAACAAAGAGCTGTATGTAGAGATTGTTTTCAAGTAAAGTGACGTTGTGCCGCACTTGCGACAAGTTTCTTTAGAAGTTAGGAGACTTGCAACTGTGTCCACTGTGAAGAGAGATTTTTATCTGTGTCTTTATTAGTTGAAGCCTCTGTTATATTTTTTCTACGAAGGTATTTCTGAAGTCAAAAGGAGATTGTTTCCTTTGCAACAAATTTTATACTACCATTTTGTGTTTATGGACACATGCTTTCTTTGGGTTCTAGAGTTCAAATTTTGTACTTCTGCTTACACCGTTGTTGGAAATGGGGGCAAATTAGTTGACTCTAATGTTCACTTGGAATTCTTGCCAATCATTTGTGGTTAACAGTTTTTTCGCTTAATAGTGCAAGATTCCAGCACCGGCGATCTAGTTTTAAGGAGCTGCAATACATATGTGATGGGGACAGCAATGGAGTTTTGTACTTCTCTGGCACATCCTATGGGGAACATCAATGGGTAAATCCTGTTCTCTCTAAGGTAACTTCTCGCAATCCCATTTTCTCTTGATTTGCAATCACTGAATTCATATCTGATTCTCTCGATTTGTGTGGTTTAGAGAATTTCTATCAGCACTAGCAGTCCCATTTCGAGATATACCGACCCTAAGGTTTTGGTTTCTAGGACTTACCAGGTATGACTGTACTATCATTTAAATTCTTGTGGAAAGTTCCAAATTGAGCCCTTCCGAAAGGTCATCAAAGTTGATTCGTTGTGCATCAGGGAACATCCTTTGCTGGACCTAGGATTGAGGATGGAAGAAACAATGTATGGTGGATGATTGACATTGGCCAAGACCACCAGGTATTGAATTTTTATTTGTCTGCCGTCATCTTCTTGTTTCTCTTCTAATTTCATTTTTCTAATCGGGTCTTTTAATTTTTTGAAGAGCAAGAAACATACACCTGTGTCTGAACTGAGATTTAGAACCCTACACCACCCATAAGTGTGGCCAGGATATGCTGTACAATACTTGCATCGTGCTATAGCTCAACTAAATAATAGCCAATCTGAACTTCTTCAGGGTAGCTATTACGTACTCTTTTTGCATGGTTTGTTTTATTCCGACTAATGAAAGCAAATGTAGCAAAGCCGTTGCACTTGGAAACTCCACTGTGTAGCAAATGCTAATATGGATTCTTTTTGTCCAGTTCGTTGTACTCCACTAATAGAAATCACTCATTCAATTAGGGCGATCATAATGGTTTTGTGGTGCGCAAAGATGAGTATAATGGGTTTGTATGAACAAATGGCCCTTGACAGAGCTCAAGGGAGGAGAAAGATTCATGTAGCCGACCCCAAGTGATTGGGACATGAGGCTCTGTTTGGTTTGGTTTATAAGCTGCCTTTTAACTTCCAATAAGAATCTTGTCTCGTAATAAATTACCAGATGCAGTGATTAGTGAGGTTCCAAACAGGGCTCTATCAAAACAAAAACTACCTCTTACCTTCAGATGAATTGGGAGCCATCTTGTTCATGAATTACCAGATGCAGTATGCATCACGTACCTGTATAAACAATTGCATGGTTTTCCCCTCATTATCTATTTGACCTGGATAGCTTGTTTGATGTATGCAGCTTATGTGCAACTACTATACCTTGAGGCAGGATGGATCGAGGGCCTACATTAGATGCTGGAATTTTCAGGTAAATAATTAAATATGATACTCTCCTGTTATTTTCTCTTCCTCTGCCCGCTCTCTAAATCAGATTACAAGCGGAGGAGGTTATGACCAAGTTTTATTGATTATATTCCAGGGTTCTTTGGATGGGAAGACTTGGACCGACTTAAGAGTGCACGAGAATGACACGACAATGTGCAAACCTGGCCAGTTTGCTTCATGGCCTATAGTTGGTCCCAGTGCTCTGCTTCCCTTTAGATTCTTTAGGGTTGTCTTGACTGCTCCCACAACGGATGAGTCTAATCCATGGAACTTTTGTATTTGCTTCTTGGAGCTCTATGGCTTCTTCCGATAAGTTGACTGCATCGAACTATTAGACTTTTCTTCTTTTTTATGTTTTTGTTTTTGCCCGGACTTGTTAGACCCTCAACAGCCTTATCATGTACAGTTTCTGCAGAGTGAGAAACAAAGGTGATATACGGGGCTCAAAGCCCTTGTAGTTTGGTTTGATAGCTTCTGCGATGAACAAATGAATGTCGCAAGTATTTCTCTTAAAGTATTTCTTCAGCTTGATTGGATTTAAAAGTAAATGTTGCTCTAATAAAGGAGAAAATTTTCAGTGCCAGGTGGGCACAGGCCACGTGGTGCCTGGCACCAATCTCGGCCGTCCAATGAAGTTTTGGACGGCTCAGATCTGTTCGGCTACCGAGGGGTATTTTAGTCATTTCACACTTTAAAACAGCCAAACAGATCTGGACCGTCTAAAACTTCATTGGACGGCTGAGATGATGCACGACACCAATAGTGTTTCGGCTTTGAAGACTGTCATATAGGTATTTTATCTTAGGGTGATTCTATTTACAACCCCTTATTTGATCCGTACAACCCATTAAAAATTGACAACTTGTGACGAAAAATACCCTAATGAACAATGATTAAGTTGGCCTTCTAATTTTATCCATCATCTTCGTCTTCCTCATCTCTTCTCCCCTCCGCCATCAGATTCCCAAAACAGTCACAGCTTGATGATATTAACGTCCAAAAAAAAAAAAAAAAAACACCCACAGAAGTCCTGGTTCTTATCCCAAAGCAACCAACTTGATTCAATTATATAGAAATTGGGTAGCATGGAGTAAATTACGGATAGATGGACAGACAAGAAAATGGAAAATTAAGAAGAATATAACATCCCAGGATCTGATATCAGAAAATCATCCCAGAATTGAACATCAACAATAGCAGGTGGCAAGTGTCTTACGCAAATAAAGCTCTGAAAACAAAAGACTACGAAACTTGGGACTTGCAAATCTGAGGGTAGCGAATACATCACTCTAGGAAATGGTTACAACGGAACGTATAATGGCTTCAGAACGGAGATGATGAACCCATGGCTGGATTACCTCCTTATAGAGGGCACAACACCCCTACCAGGTGGAGCTCCACGACCTGCAGCCTGAGCCTGCACAGAAAGATGAGTTCAATTATCAGAAGCTACCCATTGAGGAAAGTTAAACCACCTGTTTAAGGATATACGGTTCAAGCTTGGTATGATCAAGAGTCTTAGACATGAAATAATAACAGCAGTCACAGGTTAGCTCACTTTGAAAACCATATACTACATATGCAAAACAGAAGAGAGAAAGAACTTACTCTCGCCCGCATTGCAACAGCACGACCTCGGCCAACTCCCATTGCTGAGCCCTTACCCTTCAAAATTCAAAGGAAATAAATCAAAAAACTACGGGTAACTGACACAAGAAAGATAATCAAAGACGTCTAACGATAGGTACCTTGATTCTAGACTCCAAACGCTTGAACATTGGAGCATTCTTAAGCATGTCTGGAATCACCATAAACCTGGTTGAATTACACGTTTGTCCAAATGCAGTTATTACCAAACAAGCTAGTTCAAACAAATGTTCTTATCAGCAAAACAAACTATCTGGATTTAGAGTTTAAGATGCAAGGTAATACCTGACTTTGCTGCCACGGATAAAAACATGCTCAAGCTGTGAAACCTTCCCATCCTATCAAGGAATCAAACCAATTTATTAATGCCACTACTGTGCAAGAGCATGAGAAAATGGGACAAAAAAGAAGATAGATACCAACCCCAGAACCCAAGGAAAGGTATCATAAAGATCAAAATCACATCCAACATTATCCAAAGGAGATGCATTGTGCATATTAGTTAATAGTTTCCAATCCAAACCCTCAAATACCAACTTTCTATGACCATCTTCAGCACTATATTTAGTCAGTAGTATCATTGAAGTCACACCTACTAGTACATCAATACGATGCAGTGTCTAGACCGAAGCCGCAACATAAATGACACAAGTACTCTCCCTCCCTCCCTCCCTACCTATATGGTCTGATGCATATGGTCATCATTGTTGGGATTGGTGGTACCCTTCTATAAAAAGAAAACCCACTCTGATAAACGGCAAACACCATTCAATGGAACCATGTGTGGCAGGCCATGAGGTGATGATTGTTGTAACGCCATAAGGTATATCGGTAGGAAAGAAGGGGTTATGGCACTTGGTTCATTCTTTTGAAAAGGTGACTGCCTACAGATTACCAAGGACTTCTAGCACCAAAACCTTAGAACTGACAGATGCGGTCATTCTATACCTGCAACTTTCCCATCTGCATACTGCATTTTGATGACACCTAAAATAGTATCTTCATACATTACAGTAAAAAGTTTGACACAAGTGATAAGGGAAGCCCGACGCACCAGCCTCCCACACTGCAGGGTCTGAGAAGTCTCATTAGGCACACAAGGAATACTAAAAAACTCTTTTGCATTTGAAGAGAGCTACGGTAACCACTGACCCCAAAGACCCCCAAAACTTGGGATTTTGCAAATAAAAAGGGACATGAAGAACATTTTCCACAAACCGAGGCAAGAGATAAGCAGGATTAGCTAAGCTAAACAGAAAATCGATTCGTTACAGAGATGCGAGAGTTTATGGATGACCGATTGATCAAATACAGTATGAGAGATTGCCCGGGAAGTATGTAAAAAAGGAAGGAGCAATCTGTCCCGGCAAAGACACACAGGAGAGAATCATCAAATAATAAGGGCATATTCCGCGTGACATCTCGACTGATTAAAGCGATAGAAGAGCAATTTAAACGAATATAAATCATCAATAGTCAACAATCCGGTTTTTGAAAGGGATATCAGCATACAAACAAGAAACTAGGGCCTCATAGTTTATTCCTCACCTTTGTATTATACCGAGACAATACAAATTCAGTTTACCAAGCAAATACCCTTGACATAGGGAAATGGAAAAAACAAACCAATTCAGGTAGGCCACTCAAAAGCATAAGGGCAAGGGTTTGGTTTGGTTACTTCCACCCCATTACCAATAAGAATACAGAGTATCACAAAAACCAGACGTCCCATGCTGGTAATAAATTTTAAACATAACATGAATAACCTAAATTTTAAACACCATGATGTCAGTGTATAGGGCCTATTTGTCTTGTGGCCTTTTTTTGTGTAATAGGGTGGCTTTCCCTTAAAAGCCTTCTTTTTAATATATTTATTTACTTATCAAAAAAAAAATGTTGGTAATAAACACAAAATGGTACAGGAAGCTATACAAGATGACTCTTATGATTGTACCATACGAACATATCAATTGATGAAGAAATTTATTACTCCTCCCTGCGTCCTAAAAAGATAATCCAATTTCACTATTTGGACCTCTTGACAAATTGTCTATATTTCGTAATGTATAACATCTTTTATGATTTTGGAAACTTTGTCCAATGTATCATACAAGATCTATATTGCACGCAAAAATATGGTAGATTAAAAAGCACAGTATAGACAATTTTTTGAGAGGTCAAAATAATGAAAATGGACATTCTTTTGGGCTGGACAAAGAATACATTTATCTTTTTTGCTTTTCGGTTTGGGTGGGAAGATGGCATGGTCAGCATAGATTAATGTGTTTTAACACTAGGAAATGCTTGCTAATACCCACGGCCTAATAACCTGGGCACAAGTCACTATAACATGATTAATGGCTTCTAATTGCAAAGTAAACTGAAGGAGTTCCAAGTTGCGTGCTTTTCAATTACTTAGTTCGGAAACAACAAAGAAAGCAAACCCCTCCAGCTAAGCCTTGTAGTTGTGTTCAACTCAATTTACCATATTTCTCTGTTTTTATAAAAGCACTAATTCAAATTTTATCTTACATTAACCCAACCCTGTGTGTGAGATGTGAGTAGAAAAACTCGTCACCCATTCTAGACAACGAAACGAAATCTAGGGTTTTTAGTGAAGCGAAAGTAAGCATGCATTCGGAGTCGCAGAAACTTGGAAGAAATCAACGATAAGAGTGTAAATCATGGAAGATTACTGGTGTAATTAGAATGGAAAGAGTACCTTAGCAGTGAAAGTGATGTTCTCGAGTTGGCAATTCCAGTTGTCTTCGCATTCGATCATGCTTCCCCTGTAGAGCTCTCCACTCTTGAGTTCCACTGTCACTATGTGTCCTGCAGCTTCGTGTAGAAGCTTCACCGGTATTCCCAAGCTCCTGCTCATGGCTATGTCCTCTTCTCTCCTCGCTCCAAAACCCTAACCTTGCTAGGTAAAACCTTTCTGAAGTCTGGGCTTCTGTCTCCTGTCCAAAACCCTAACCTTGCTACTTTGCTAGAGTCTACGGGGAAGGACATTCCAAGTAATTATAAGACAGAATATAAGGGCCTTATCGGTAATTCAAAGGCCAACTCGGTCTTTGTTTTTTTGTTTTTTATCCTCAAGGACCTCAACTCGGTCTTTGTACACCCTCAACAAAACGAGGGAGTATTTTATTCGATTTTGCTTGCCTTCACCCATTAGGCAAGGATAACATGTACATAATTTTAAGGTTAATTACTTGTTCTCCTTTTTATATATGCACATTTTTCATTTTATCTCATCCTACTATAAAACGCTACAACATATCCCTTTATCTTTCAATTATGTCACATGATCTGTAAAAAATAAAATAAAATTAAGTGCTCTAATTTTCAATTCGTTTGAATCGGTGGAAAAATCTTATTTCTCTGATCATTTTATCCTAAAAGATCTTTAATTAAGTTTTGGCTCTAGGACTCTTGTTAGTTAGTCCTAAGAAACATTTGGTTATACTATTTTCTTATGACTAATTAACGAGAGCTCTAGAGTTAAAAGTTAATTATAATTCTTTAAGATAAAATGATCATAGAAATAAGATATTCGCATCGGTACAGACGGATTAAAAATTGGAGTACTTAATTTTTTAACCATATTTTTTAATATATAAATTACCTATGAAAAATTAAGTGTTCCAATTTTCAATCTGTTTGAACCGGTACAAAGATTTTATTTCTATGATCATTTTATTCTAAAGAGTAAAAATTAATTATGATCCTTTAGGATAAAATGGGTTTTGGCCCATCTATCACACGTGCCATCGCCATCCGAATTGAACCAAACCAGGTTGGGTCATTAGATAAAATAGGCTTGGCCTAAGTCACTTATATTTTTTTTTGGGAAAATAACAGTCAATGACGTGTTTTGATAATTAATACCCGTTAAGGACATTTTGTTCATTAACAAATGTTTTTAGCATGTTCTTAAAAAATATTAATTATCAAACACATCCTGGACTGTCATTTTCCCTTTTTTTTTTTTTTACAAAAATTAAGTTTGACCCAATACCTATTCCTTCTCCCTAATGTTTTTTCCCCTTGCCTTATGTCTTTTCATCGAACTGGTTCGTAGGCCAACAAATGCGCCCGATGCCTTCTCCGTTCCGATTAGGCGCGTCTAGTGGGTGGCTGTTCAGATTCGAACAGTTACCGTTCCCTCTTCCGAGTGAGTGCCTATTTCTCTATAAATAGGATCCGATTTCTTCTATTTTATTTATTCAGTTACATCTTGCACTATTACGCACATATATTCTGAGAGTTCTGCTCGATTTCCTGATTCGCTTGTCGAATAGATTGAAGTACTGCTTCTGTCCGTCAATAATCGTGTAATCCTAACTAACCAATAGCTCTGTCCTTGATTATTGATCGGCCGAATCAAAACAAGCAAAGCCGCATATGACAAGCACATGGAACTGTTCAGTTAATAGCTTTATATCTTTATATGACTACTTTTAACTAAAATATGTTTTTTGCTAATATATGATCTACTTTTAGCTTTATATATGATGATCTATGTTGGGACCAAAACCACTGGAATCTAGACAAAATCTCCTTTGCTCTACCTGCCACTATCTTTAATCACCTCCAAAAAAACAAATGTCCTCCTGTGGTTCTCCCCGATACCGGATCGCATCGCATCATTTGGAATCACTCTAGTATAGCAATAATGGCGAATTCACTTCCCGCTCCTCTTTTAACATCCTCAGAGTTGCCCCTTCTACCGTTTCCCCTCCCGACTGGTCTTGGATTTGGAAACTCCCTTGCAACCCTCGAATCAAACCCTTCTTTTGGTAGTTGGTTCAACATTGCCTTTCTACATGGGATAATCTACACCGTCCTGCGTTTGGTATCACAATACCAAAGAGGATATTTGCCATGTCTTGCGTGATTGCCTACGGGCAACTGAAATCTAGGGTTTCCCTCTCTTCCACTTCGCATATTCTTTTCATGTTTGGGT
This sequence comes from Rhododendron kiyosumense, assembly GCA_019656275.1. Taxonomy (NCBI): domain Eukaryota; kingdom Viridiplantae; phylum Streptophyta; class Magnoliopsida; order Ericales; family Ericaceae; genus Rhododendron; species Rhododendron kiyosumense. Next base: position 44,284 of record BPLS01023752.1, read on the forward strand.
CATTAAAAACACTCGTATTTTTTGTTCTCACCATTCCAGCATACATTGGAGCCTCATATTCCCCTTTTGCAAATTTGTGCTATGTTTGGTTTGATTTTTGAAAATAGTAGGGGTAATAAGTTGAGAGAGATAGAGAAAGAAATGTTGGAAGTAGAGAAAATCTATGGAGTATTTTTTGAAAAATTCTTTTTGAATTATAAAGAGAACAAAACATTGATGTCACATAAACAAATGTTTGTTTGATTCCAACTCGAGTTCTAACCAACCTATGTAAGTCAACAAACTCATTTTAGCTCAATCAAGGGAATGGTTTTATACGGTGAAACAAACAAGATAGAGAAGGAGGAATAGCATTCTTGTTAATTGGTCACCACCTCCTATAGGTGTTTTCATACAGAACACTTGGAATGGCAATGGGGCGGATTCTTGGCAAGTTTAAGGGCAGGGTACTTCCACCCTGAATCCGGTCGGGTTTTGAAATTTTAACCCGGACCCTATACTCGAAAATGAGTTGGAAAATCCACTCCATTCAAAGTGGAGCGGGGCACGTTTGGGATGCAGCGGGTCCAATTGCCATCCCTTCTCAACGTGGATGGGGCGGTAGATCTTGATATGGGTGTAGCTGCAACAAGCGGTCTAATTAGGGATCACAGGGGTTAATGGCAGGACAGTTTTCATCGCAATATGGAAGCCAATTTGAGTCTCATGGCAGAAATGTGGGCGATCAGGGATGACCTAAACTTTGCCGTTATGGGAAACATCCACAGGTTGGAAGTCGAGGTGGATGCATGCTTGGAGCCATCCAACTAATCTCTGCCTGTAATATTGACAATCATCGATCACTTAGTAATGTCATAGAGTACATGACTACAAGTTCCTAATGCGGAGGTTTGATGAGATAAGGTTTGTAGGATAGGTCCGATTTCTGAGTGGACAAACACCCTTAAGAGAATAGATGTGTCGGAGAGGTTGTAATAGCCATGGAAAAGGATGAAAGGAGTGATCTAGAAGGGTGAAAAAGAAGAGTAGGGGTGAACAAAGAGGGAAGGCAATGGAGATCCATACCCAGAGATCCCAAGGACGAAAGACAATAGAGCCCCTGAAAGAGGATAAGACCTCCTTTAAAATCAGTGCTCACCAACTTTCTCTCTCTAGGGACTATTCACAAAGTGCTCTATACCTGAGGTGCAATGGAGAGACGTTCATATTTATAGACTATAGACCACACGAGCTAATGCTCGGGCACCAAGTGGCGCGCTGATAAAATGACACGTGTCCCTTCTGTACCTCCTGACCGCGGAGGTGTCGCTACCCTCGCGATGGCCGCGAGTATGACGGTAAGCGCATCCTCTGATCTGTGGAGATCCTCTTCTTCTTTTACGGCCACTAAGCCACTAGATCCCCTTCTTTCCCGTAGGGCAAGGTTGTGACCTACTTAGTCGCGCCAATACCGCTGCCAAGCCTCAAGGGGCCCCTCGGGTCCTGCTTGAAGGCCGGAGCAGACACAAGAGTCTGGGCAATTTCTCTGGTACCTTGGTTAAACCGCGTTATCGTTTCCATTAGATTGGGACCGCGTCAAGTGTCCACCTGAATAAGTATAACTCTCTCCTTAAGGGAGGAATTTGAGCTCGCGACCTTTACATGGACGCTGCAAAGCTATGGGTAGCGCGAGGCTCCCACACGCGGGGCCACGTGTCGCGCTATTGAGGTACCACGTGGCGAGCTAGGGTTCGTTGGTCAAATTGTCAACCCCGCGAGGACGAGTGCACGTGTCACATGCTCATTGGATAGTCAAACGGTCAACGGTCGCGCCTATTGACCTTTCCTACAAGGTTTAGGCTTTGTTTGAAACTCAGGGAAAAGAAAGGAAAATGAAAGAATTTTCCCTCCTATTGTTTGGTTGTAGAGAAAGAGAGACGAAAATAAAGATTTTGAGTGTAGTGAATAGTAAATTTTCCCTCCTATTTTCCTCTAATTTTCCTTCTCTTTTATTTTCCTTTCCTTTCTTTCTTTTTCATAAGTTCCAAATGGAGCCTAGCCTTAAACATATCTACCGTGAAGCAAACTAATGTGCCGATGCACTTGCCAATGATGCTCCAATTTCAGTGGGAGAGATGCATATCTATCTTTATATACCTTTATGTGTGTGTTTGCAAAAAATTATTTTGACAATTTTTTAGATTATAGCTTCTAAAAATCAATTTAGAATGTTTGTCAAAAATTTTACAATACTGATTTTTAGAATCTATAGATTTTGGGAACCTAAAAAGGGAAAGAAATTCTCAAAATTCTAAAGTTAGGTTTGAATAGTTTTTGGGATTCTACAACACGATTCTCAAAAAAAAAAAAAAAAATTTTCATGATTTCGCAGTTGCAACAAATATATATTTTCAACTTGTACAAAAATTTGCGGCAAAATTTGAAGATAAAATCTTTATTGTTAATTTGCTTCATGCAGACTCAGAGTCTATTGGAAAACAATATCCTCTTTTGGTGTACTATTTTATGGAGTAATTTCTTTTAATGCAATTTCCGTTCAACCAAAAAAGAGAGAACAACCGGTCACGGTTACCGTTTTTTTTTTTTTTTTATAAGGTCACGGTTACCGTTTCAAACAGGCATTTACGTGTCAATGGTCGTTAATTTCCTCCCAAATAATACTTGAATCGCCGTCTCCTTTATCATTTTTTTTTCCGAACCCAGAAAAGCAAAAAGTCTGGCTCACAAACATTCTCTCTCTCTCTCTCTCCTAATCAAGATAAAAAAAAAACTCTCTCTCTCTCTCTCTCTCTCTATCTACATTCTACATCTCTCTGTAATCTCCATTACCACAAGTGTTCGTGCACCACTGTTCTGTTTTCGTTCGGGTCTAAATAAGATGAGAATGAGATTGAAATGAGACCAAAGAGAAGAGCTGCCAATTCCTCTCTCCTTCTCCTTGCATCTGCACAATCAGATGGGCCGCCGCCTCCGCCATGTCCTTTCTCTCTCTTCTCAATCCATTTTCATCCTCCTCTTCTTATTCACTTCTTTCTCACCGGCTAATGGGAAAACTAATCTCACCCGACCTTCTTTCACCCCCATCAACCGCGATCTTTACCACAACAGGTAAAATCACCAACCTACTGCAATCTTTACTGTAGCTCGTTGTACTTTTGATTATCACCATGATGGATATGCTCTTTTTGGGTAACTACTTTCTTGAATCTTGAGCAATCTAGATGAATACTGTTGCTTAAATAAAACTTGGATTTCTTCATCAAATTTACAGGTTTCTGTAACTCTGTTACATTTTACTCCTTGGGCATTCTCACTGCTGTGCATTAGTTTTTGACTTTGTTTTAATATATCTCCTTGGGCATTACTCATGCTGCTGATTTTTGAACGAAGTAATGAGTAACTTAATTGAATCGGTCTCTAGGCGTGTCCATTTTTATGTCTGCCGGTCTTGATTTGGGGACATGTTTCTGAGGCATAGCGTGCCTTGAGTTCCTCGATTTTTTGAGGTACAGGGGCCACAATTTCAGTGATAAAACTTTCTGAGAGCAGTTACTTTGTTTATGTATTACCAAAGGTTAGGTGTGTGTCTTCAATCCTCCCCGCCCCTATCCAAATCAGTTGGAGATTACATAGATGCTGTTATTGTTGTGTTTTATTGTTTCTCTAGACTCACTAGTATTAAACACTTATTTCCTTTTTAGCTTGGTTATGCTTTTTTGATGGAAAAAATTAAACAGCAGAGAGTAGAAAATTCATCAATTTTTGTGGGTAATTTTTCTGAAGTACTCAACGGTATTACCTAACATTTGGTGAGGATTCCCGTTTATTGGATTGGCTCTATTGGAATTTTGCAGTGACAGTTTTTTTTTTTTTAACATTGCAGTGACAGTTTGATGGAAGAAATTTCAGCATTGGTCCATCGTCACCCACACAAACTATATGTAGGTCTCTCCATATATGCATGTGCAAGTGTTTTGCTAAATTTGCAGCTCTCAATGTTCATGTATTCACCAGATGGAGACGATTGGAAGTCAAAATAAGGGCTACCGTGCCGAGATGGCCGTTGTTACCTATTGCCTGAACAGGACAGAGATTGATGACAAGTTAAAGTACCGGGTTCTTCTTGTATGTTTGGTATCACATTGGGTTTTAAATATTATTAGTTGTTACATTATACACCGGACTAAAGTAGTTATAGTTTTTGATGTGAGGTACAGTGTGTAGAATATGTCAGACTGGTAATTGCTGGTGTTTTTGACAGATAATTACTTGTATTCCAGAGTTTTGGGCAGCACGGAAGGGAGCTCATCACATCTGAGCTTGCACTAAAGATTCTCTCCATCTTAAGTGAAGAGCAATTTCTACCTAACATGGATCCAATTATTTTGAAGGGCACACTTGATAGGCTTGTGATAAAGGTAGCATTCTATCTCTTCAGGCCTTTACCCCACTTTTTGCAAATGAAATGTAGACTAGATGATTAGTGATGGGGATACTAATAGGCTATATGACTGTATCTGTACAATGTACGTGATTTATCTATGCATAGTTCAAATCTGGCACGGTGTAAGGCCTACTGTTGAGTTCACTACGGTGCCGCTCACAACTTATGTGAAAACTTAAATCATGCCTGCAACTGCAAAACAATAGAACTAGTTTCGTTGTGAGAAAATTCCGGTGTCATCCTGGATTTCATTCTGGGCAAAATACATGGCATCAACATCCACATTGGCATGGTTCATAGAACATTGTCATGTGACCTCTACCTCTTCACAGTCAGTACCCGATCTGTCCTTTATGTCATGGCTCTTTAAATGATGTTGGGGGAATTTATATTACGCAGGTGTCTTTATTGACACTTTTACTCAGCAGTACACATTCAACAGGAAAAGTACCTAGTAGTTTTTGATGAGTTGAGCAAACTCTTGGAAATGACAGCGGTATGCAAATATGTTGAGAACATTATTGTGTAGGAGAATACCACATATGCTTTCTTTTTTTATGAACTTACCACATATGCTGCATAACGTACTTTAGAATGCTAACATATTTTTTTAACAGGTGGTGCCAATGGAAAATCTGAATGGCCGCAAACTTGTTGAAGAGGGAGATCTTTGCGAGAGGAGAAATGGTCTTGTTGTCTGTCTCATTAACTTCAAATATGACAGATGACGACTTATATACCTGTGAGAATGATGAAATTTCTCTTCAATTGCAGGAAGAGGAGTTGATCTCAATCGAAATTGGAGTGTGGACTGGGGCAAAAAAGAGAAGGTTTGTTTGTTTGTTATATAACTTATATTCATGTTGGGGCACATTGGCTTTAGCTTTTTTGTTGTTCCTTTGAAGTCCATGCCATTCTTCTTTTGCTTCTTTTTTCTTGTTGGCTTTTATCCAGTAGTAATGGTAGATATCATAGCATTGCTGCATTTTTGGTTGATATGTATCACATGATTGGTTGAATGCCAGTTCATCCCTTGATGTTTTATTCTTCCACTTATGTTGACACTGCCTTTCTATATCATTCTGGAAGCTATCATCTGTTTCAACTTTCTTCTTCCTATTACAGGATTATGATCCATATGAAGAAAATCCCGGAGCTGCTCCATTTAGTGAGCCCGAGACCCAAATGATGCGGAAACTCTGCTTATCGTTTGAACCACACATTTGGGTTAACGTGCACTCTGGGATGGAGGTAAGTCATCTTCTTCTTCTGGTTTTGAAGCGGTCCTTTTTATTTTGTTCTGTCCTAATTTCCATCACATGGAGATGGAGACACACCAAAATATTCAAATTCTCTGCGATATTTCTTCTGTTTTTCAGTTTGAAAAGTATTTAAAGGTGCTGTAGGACATTTTCTGTGTCAAACAGAATATGCCATCATTATTATAAATATGAATTAGAACCAGTTTTATTTGTCAAACACCGAATCCCATTATCCAAGTGCTGTGTGTCCGACATGGGTACTTAACAAATTTAGGAGAGTTTGTGTGAGCAATGAGCATAGTATTACACTGTAATGCATATCTAGGGTGCACAAAGCATGCTATCCATGCATACGCATGGGGGGATGACTTCCTATGTTCCTATTTATGGTTTTTTCTCGTTGTCTTTTCTTTGGTTGACAACAGTCTCTGGACACTCAATGCCATGAGTTAGTAAGTTTAGTATCAATATAGCATCAAGGTAACTCATCTGCGCTAAAGTGCAGTCACAATTTCCATAAACTAAATGGCCATTGATTGCTTGATGATATTTTGTGAGAATGAAATTGGTTTTGTGTTTCTTTTCTTCCATTTCCAGTCACTAAAGCTCATGGGCATTCAATGCACTCTCTCTATATTTCTTCTCTCTGGATTATGTTTCATGTCTTCCCCAATCACGTTTTTCTCCATTGTTTTCTGTTTTCTAGGCGTTATTTATGCCTTATGATCACAAAAATACAACCCCTGATGGATCACCTTCTCAGAGAATAAGAGTGATGCTTGAAAAGTTGAACCATCTTCATTGCAAGGACAATTGTGTGGTTGGATCAGGAGGTGGCTCTGTTGGGTTAGTATTACTCACTTATCCAGCTGGTAATTTCTATGTGGAACTGTTTCCATCACTTGGCTAATTGATTTCTATGTACAAGGCAATGGCAATTAGTTTTATTTTTTAGGTAAAAAGGGGCCGAAAACCAATTGTTTTCTTTAATCCCCCTTCTATTCGCTTCTATGATCCAAATCAGTTTACATGTACCCATCTATTCCCACGTTGTGAAAACCTAACCACTGGATATGATAAGGGTGAACGTAAACAATGTGTCTGAAGTGACCCCAAACCCATCTTAGATACTTGGATTTTATCCTTAAAAATGATTCAAGAAGAAGAGGCTAATAAGTCACCTTTGATAGCAAAGAAAACTTCCTAGCCTTTTCACCCGTATGGGAGATGCAAATCCTTCTTCACTGAAAACGCGTGTTCAGTACCAAGTATGTTTTCAAGCAATAAAAATCTTCAGTCTGGATCTTATACCAAGCACCATCGATATAATGCACCCAAGTCCCTATAGCATAGGTCCAAATAGTCAGGATATGGTGATCATTGTATTTGATTTGATTTTCGTTTACGGTTTTTACATAGTTCTTTCTTATTTTCCCTCCCCATGAAGGATTTTATCTTTCTTTTGGCTGTCTCCCTGTGCCTTGTTATGTCCCTTTTTCTTGTAGAAGTTACAGTAACTTTGTTCCATTAGAATTCCCTCTTTTGGTCATTCCTCATGTTTTGCGTAAGAGAAATTTTTGAGAAAGTAGAAATATGAGAAATGGAAAGGTAGGTTGGAAGGTGGATATCATATGGTAGCTTCCTGACGGTGCTCTAACATAATCATAACCGTGGCTGTCATTTGATCAGTTTGTATATTGTATTCCACTCAACATTATTGTGCAGAGCTACCAATCAAGAATAGGGTTAAATAGAATATTTTGTAAATACTTGATTGAAATTGTGTTCACTTGTTTCAAACATCCATAAATAGGTATCTGGCTCATGGGACAGCAACGGATTACATGTATGATATTGCAAGAGTGCCCATGGCTTTCACCTTTGAGGTTTGTGAAAACACACTGTTTCTTATGATTTCTTCCTTTCAAATTTAACAAACAAAGGTTCTTATGTATACTACTGATTGCCAGATATATGGAGACAGAGCAGCATCCTCGAAAGACTGCTTTAAAATGTTCAATCCAGTTGATCATACTACCTTCAACGTATGTTAAGTCACATTTAGATGGAGTTGGTACTTGAATTTCTTCTGCCTAACTCAACTCAATTCAAGCAATGACGTCTCTCATTTTGGGTTTCAGTTAGTTCTCAATGAGTGGTCTGCTGCATTCTTGGCAATGTTCAATATGAGCACTCACCAGCTCGATGAACTACGTTCAAAGACCTCGGATTCCGACAAGTTAGTGTCCATAGAGGACTACATGAATGGCTATCTAATGGAGATGACCAGTAGATACGGGAAGAAGAAGGAGGTACTTGAGCTTGGAATGCAGGAGATTCGCACGTATTTCAGGTTATTCGTATTATCCTCAGTATTGTTGATGTTTATGTTTTGTTCTAGAATCTCGAAGAGTAGCAGACCAATTGTTTCTGGTATGCCCCTCTGATATATTTTCATGGGCGAACAATCATTAGATGTGCATAATTCTTGATCCTTTATTGGTCAATTATCCTCATAATGCAATTGCTCATGTAATTTCGTCATTTTAATTATCTTTCTACGATGAATTTCTGATTATACTGACGTCTTTTTTTTTTTGTATCGACACATGAAGCCTAAGTTTATTGCATCACCAATACAATGAAGGCCTCCTCCATGCAGGGAGGAGAAAGCCACCATATAAACAGTACAATTTGAGAGAGAACTTTTTTGTTGTATGAGGTTAGTTCTTGTAAGAGTTCTAACCACTCTTGTTTGAGTGCAGTTTTGTTCACCTACTTAAAATGTGGGTTAACAATACTCGTTTTCTTATTGGCCCTTGATATCAATTTATTAGCCATTGTACCATTTAAAAGGAAAAAAACAAAAACAAACCATTATATGCTGTAATGAAAGAAGGAAGCAAAAAAATCAACTTCCCGAAAAGGAAATTATAAATGAGGCAATTGGCATAAGTTGAACAGAACACTAATCCCAATTACAAGATGACGCATAAATCGCTGTGCTTTAGTCCATTTAGAAGCAACATTTTTACTACTACTATATACTATTCTTTTTTGTTTATGCCATAAAGTTATATGTTCAATGGAAAAATTATTCAATGCCTTTGGGCACCGTCATGTGGTGCCTCAAACCTTTCTTTAACTACACATATCTGTGGGGTCCAAGACTAAGTGTAAGGACCCCACAATAATATGTAGTAGGGAGATGTTTGAAACACTGTTACGTGAATAATCTCTGTGTTTAGTGGGACAAAAAATGATTGTCTATGTTTTCCATTTGTAGAATGTTTTTTGTTCTAAGTGACTACTACTATTTAGAAAGATACCTTGCTTGCTTATGAGGGGTTGAGGTTTTGTATCATCATCTTTGAACTTTGAAGTAAGACAGAAGCAAACACCATGATCAAAGGAGGGGTCGTCATAGTTTTAGCTCATGGATAATGCACCATTATTAGTTGAACAAAGTATTCGTTTTGGGTCTCTAGAATCAATCGCCTCTCTTTATGTACGGTCCCTCATAAATTTTCTCTTCAATTAATGCTCTTATTTTTCTTTATTTATTACCCAAAAAACCTACCTTAAAACCTAAACCAAACAAAATTGGTCTCTTTGACATAATTAGGATTCTCTGATTTCTTCACGGCTTTTTAAAAGTGACATGTTTCAGTGTATGTAACCCTCGATTTCTCCGTGACATCGGTGTTGCTATTTAATTCACTGTCGTTGTTGTATATTCAACTTAAGTAAAAATGTATTTTCAAAAAAAAAAATTTAAGTAAAAATGTGACAGAAATGTTAATGGTACAGTCAGGCATTTCTTTTGGGTTTTTGTCTTTTTAAATCAACAAAAAAAAAGTGTGATTCAATTTTCTCAGAAATTTTTGGGTGTTGGGTGGACACCACGTGGTACCCGAGCAATGCATCCGAGCCATTTATTTTGGTTTTGGACGGTTCGGGTTTGGAAAGAGAAAGAGGAGAGAGAGAGTTTCAATCTGAGCCGTCTAACAGTGTGTTGGATGGCCCAAATGGACTGCTCCCGGCACCCAAACATTTCTCCAATCTCTATTATAAAATAGAAGGGTGTGGACAAGTTGTTGGAATGGTCTGGATTTGTTTGATTCAATGGTTAAGAGGCATTCCCTCATTTCATTAAAGAGCCCATAATTTTAAGTTAAATTACACAACTGTCATCTCATTCTAATCAGGATGTGTAGTGCCGTACACACGGATTAGCATTAGTTTTCTTATATCTTACTACCTTTTTCTTATGGTTTTTGTTTTTAATACTTTTTCATGAAAGTACCAAAACATTTCCAAGGTCAGACCACTTTTGCCTTGGTTTATCGATAAATTTTAGCACTAGTTTCCAGCAAACAAATCGGGTTTCAAATCTTATCCCTCGAAACAGGTAAATCCAGGTAAGGAAAGGATAAGTTCGCGGTTAAATTGGAGTAATTGCCTTTTTTCCCAAACTACAGGTGTATAAATGGGCATCCCACACGTGAGTAACAGAAGGTTAGATCCCGATAGAGGAGAGAGAGAGAGAGAGAGAGAGAGAGAGAGAGTCCAAGCGGAGGGATTGGGTAAGAGATTTGGTGGAAAAAAAAACCAAGGACATAACCCCAAAAACTCAGCTTTATTCACAGAGGTGGGGTTTAACCTATACAGTTCTTTTACTTTTTTTGCAACTGTGAAATGAAATGAAGCAGGGAATCCTTGTCGTTATCGCACAATCTTTGTCCAAGGTACCTACTTCTTTATTGTAATTTTCCTTGAGAGAGAGAGAGAGAGAGAGAGAGAGAGAGAGATCGTGTTCCCTCCTTTTTCCCTTTCCAAAACCATAATAGGAGAGAGAGAGTCAGAGAGAGAGAGAGAGAGAGAGAGAGAGAGAGAATGCGGCGGGTGGGGCTCAGCTGAAACCACCCCACGCGATCTACATGGGCGTCACGGCATTCCACCGGCGGCGCCACCACAGCCACGGCCGCCTTATCCCGGCAATCTCCGCCGTCTCCGGCGCTCTTCTCCTCTTGTTTGCTGTTTTCTCTTTCCTCGCTCCTTCGCCAACTGATCACGAACACCTCCGACAGCATCTCGTGGTACTCTCTGATTTTACATCTCTTTTTAACCAGTAATACTCATATTGATTTATTTATACGTTCGTTCAGTTGTGTTTTATTTATTTCTGTTTCTTTATTCAGTTGAACAATGGCGTCGTCAACGCTGGAGGTTCTGCATTTCGTGTGCCGGTTAGGGTTTTATGTTTTGCTATTTTGTTATTATATAAATTGAAGTTGTGAGTTATGCATGGAGAGATGATTGGATCTGAGATTTGTTTTGTTCTATTTCTTGCTCATTGAGATGTAGACCAGTGGAGGAAGATTGGATCGTGATATCTGGAAATCAAAACGGGCCAAATTCTACTATGGATGCAGTAATGCTAGCAAAACATTTGAGGGTGAGGATTGCTTTTGATTTTTTATCTGTGTGCGATGGTCTGATGAAGGAATTTAATTTATGCATAATAATTGGGGGTTCGTTTTGGGAAATGTTGCCATTTTAGCAGTCTGATTGAGTTAGATTTTGTTGTTCAAATTGCAGAAGCTCAATCAATCACGGTACCCAAACGTTACTTGTTAATTGTGACTAGTGGAGGTTTGAACCAACAAAGAACTGGGGTAATAATCTGTTGATCCCTTTTGAATGTAATTTTGAAATTTTGATTGATATTGCTAACAATCTGATTGGCCTCATAAGCAGTTGAACGCTCGCTTCATTTACAATGTCTATTCTATGTAGTATGCCTTTTTCCTGCTTCAATTGGCGCAGAAGAGGGGCCTTGATATCTTCTTGAGAGATGCATTTGACCTTTAAGATATAAGCCATAGTTTCCTGGTGTGAATTTCACAGAACCATAGTCCCTATTCCAATCTATAAGGTTCTTGTGCACATCGCTTCTGCTTTTGCACAAGATGTCTGTCTGTCTGTCTGTTTATCTCTTTCAATAATCTTCTCCCCTATAAGTAGAGCTACCAAACTTGGATCAATGAAAACTTGTAGAGAGTTGTTTACATATACACAAACGTATTGCTCTGGTACTAGATGAGGGATTTCCCTTGCGTATAAGTGATGAGATCTCATACAAATGGTCAGTTTGAATGTTTCCTTTAAGGCACTGAGATTTTGATGTCTCTTCATTCACAATGATCATTTCAGTTCCCTGTGGTTGTGGGTGCATTGTCCTTTTCTGATTCCTCGATTATCAAATATTCCAATCCTGTTATTAGAACTACCATATGTATGAAACAAAAGTAAAGGTACGCAGGAAAGAGCTATTGTAGGATGATCCTAGTAGTCAGAAGATCATCTTATGTTGTTTGAGATGTTATTGATGGACATGTTTTTCCATTGTTGATCTTAGGCTTTTGATGCTTGAATACCGTTCAAATAATTTTCGTACTTTTTCTGTAAGCCAAAGGTTACCACCATAGTCTATACTTAGCTGTTTATATCCATAATTTGCTAGAATGTTGTGCCAGTGAATTAGCTTGATGTTGTTTTTCTCTTCCAAGTTATTCAGACATTTCTTAGAATACATTGTGGTTAGCTTCAGGGGAGATTCGGACCTTGCTTAAGATGCAAAGATACTTGTAAACTATGCTATACATGGTTGTATTACTTCCATAGTTCCATTGCATGATTTTGAAATCTTTTTTGCCACCAAGTTGTTTGATCCAAACTTATTGTACCCAACCCTTGAACAGATTACAGATGCTGTAGTTGCTGCCCGCATTTTGAATGCTACTCTAGTCGTCCCAAAGTTGGATCAAAAGTCATTTTGGAAGGATTCAAGGTTAGTTTTGGAACTCGTTTATGCAAGTCCAACACTTTTTGAACATATCTTGATGTTTCATCCTGTTGTCTTGTGATAAAGATAGATTGTCTGTTTGTGCATTCTCATAGCAACGCCATATGACACTCATGTTGCTTTGTCTTGTGCAGTAACTTTTCTGAGATCTTTGATGTTGAGTGGTTCATATCACATCTAGCGAAAGATGTTAAAATCATAAAAGAGCTACCAAGAAGGGACGGAAAGATTTGGACTCCGTATACTATGCGTGTTCCAAGGAAGTGTAGTGCTAAATGCTATCAGAGTCGTGTATTACCTAATCTTCTAAAGAAGCGTGTAAGTTATTTACATGAAGATGTTGATATATAGGTGGCTATGATCAAATTTCAATATATCCTTTCAGATTACATTAGTTTAGCATTTCATGTTTCTACCTGTTCATTGTAATTAGGTTTTAATGTGGGCATTAGTAAGTCCTCCTTTTTACACTAGACATGTTTGATTATGGCATATGATTATGCAGTATTGTATTATCAATCCTGGTTGTTACAATGTATTGTTTGTGTTTTGGATCTAAAATCTAAAGTAGCTTAATTCCGAGTGTAGGAAGTTGGACAATGTTTTCATTCGTCTTTAAACAGGGTAATAAGATCAGGTATTGAATTCAGTATAAGGCCCTCGTGATGAAATACCATAGGTTCAGGAAACTAGAAAAATTGGATTTGTGGTGGCATGCCAAGGTGAGAGTGTAGGTCTAGCCTAATACGGTATCACTGTTATAGAGTTTGTGGGTTGATGGTTAGAACTGGCTCCATGGGAAGAGTGGTATTTGAATTGGCTTTCTACATGAAGTTCCATATTACTGGATTTGCAGACATACTGTAATTTGAAGTCCTGGGCAACCACGGAATAGAATTCTAATTTTTGGGGGCTGTGGATATGGGAGTAGTATCTTCTTGTTTTATGGGAAATCATAACCATCGAGCAGAAAAGTCTATTTGGGTTATGAGAATATCACCTAGGTTGTTTTAGATGGAAAATTGTGTCGATTCTAGTGAATTAAAAACATCCACATTGATGTTTATAGGCTGCTACCTGCTTCAGTTCAGATGCACGAGGCATTCTGCTTGGGTGCAAGAAGTCTCTTAATCCCCGTAATTCCATGTCAGTGGAGAAGCTTTGCAAAAGGAAAAGTGCACCTTTGATCAAACAAGGATGAGATTACTGGAACTTTCCTACCAGGACGTTCTTTTATTTGGTTGCTGTTGCTTATGATTGTATTGGCACATGAAGAAGGAGTTTGCTTTTGCCACTCCCCCGGGAGCACTTTTGATTCTTGATGGGTGAATTGTAGGTTACCTAGAATACACATCAGTTGGCTCTGTAGAATATGATGCCTTGTCCACTCATGGCCAGGCTATAGAACGTCCCTACAACTAGGGTAAACATGCTTGTCTGGTAAAATAGACACTGCACATTCTTCTCAATTTGGTAGACTGGAAGTCTGGCACTAAGTAACCATAGCAGACCTTCAAACCACGGTACCTTTGCTCAGTTGTTCCCTGAGAAGTTCTTCACCTATAGATGGAGAGCATTAGTTTCTTAAAGAAGTATTTTCGATATCCAGATTGCTTTGAAGTTCTCTGAAATTAGTAATTTAACTTTGGTTGTTTATGTAAAATTATCCCTCACACCTCAGGGTTAACCTTTGAATCCTCAACCAACAACAACTAACTACTCAACTTAAACTAAGCTGAACTAACAATTACAGTAAATCTAATTGGGGTGCATGTATTTGGGTGTGCGCTATTAATGTACTAATTCAAGCAATCAACAAACCAACACAAGGATATTGATTGGAATTCCATATGGGGGAGAAATTATGGGAGAGAGACAGACTTACTACATTTATACCCATTGGTGAATACAAGGGGTTCGTCATAACCTATGGCATTTTCCCTGCAACTTACATTCTCAAACACCTTGCCGAACTCACATAATCATCTCGAGTACTTGATTGTGTACCTCGAACGCTTCGAGGCATGAGCTCTCCAAAGTGCCTCTTGACACGACTGAGGTCTTGAATCGGCTCACCTTGGTCAGAGTGGTGAAATGCCTCCAGAGGCACCATTGAATGTCTTGAGAGAGGTTGAGAAGAAGATTCTAAAACCTTTGAGAGTGGTCCTTCAAGCTTCTAGATTACACATCTATGTGAATCTCTCAACAATATTTATTGGGTGTACTCCCTAGGCGTTAGATATAATTTCTGTCCTTGGAGGTGCAAAACCTGTGCTAGGTGTACCCTCGCTCAAAAATGTTGCAAGCCTTGTTGATGAAAATATGTGTGCAAGCTGGCACCTGAAGCCCACTTGAGCAGCTTAGGGGCACCACTTTCCAGGAAGTTGGGGAAACTTATCCCAAGCTGGTGCTCATAACGTTGTTTAGCACCCTTCGACTTCAAGACACCTTTGCAAGCCTTCGACACTGATCTGATACTGAGAAGCCTTTGAAAGTTTCCCTGAACAAAGTGAAGTCTGATGTAGGAAACCACAAGTGGGGCCATGACCATGAGGTTCACATCTACACACCGTACCCACTGTAATGCATGGACTCAATAAACATAAGATTTATGAACTTGAATTGCAATGGTTGTTGCAAATGAGAACCTGTCTGTCACACCCAATTGCCAACCTAACATGGGAGCTCTAAGAGCCAACAGTGTAGATTTCAAATCTTAGAATTAGATTGTGTTTAAAAGTGGAAATAAATGATTTCCTGCCATGTCATGTGACATTTATTGCTGAAGGTTTTGTCAGTTGCACTGTTATGTCTTCATCCGTGGGATATGGGTCTTGAATGAAAATATTGTGACTAACACTTGATGTTTTTCATTCTTGTGAAGGCTGTTCAGCTCACCAAATTTGATTACAGACTTTCAAATAAGTTGGACAAGGATTTACAAAAGCTTAGATGCAGAGTTAACTATCATGCATTGAAGTTCACAGATCCTATAATTGAAATGGGTGAAAGATTGGTACATCGAATGAGGATGAGAAGCAAACACTATATTGCCCTTCACCTAAGGTAATCTGATTGATCCTCTTTCTCGCTGTCCCTGTACCTCCAATTCCTTTTTTGTCCCTTATGGGTAGCTGATACAATTAATACTTTTCTCAGTATTCTTTCCCTTCTTTGGTTAACCTGCATAAACGTGTCCACTTAATGTGAACAATAATCTGTTGCATGGTCTTATTGGATAATTGTAGTGATTGGGTAAAGTGTATATGATCCAGATGCAAACGCGTGAAGTAGCTTCTAACATGTCCACTTGAACTTCTTAACTGCCAATATCTAACTTTTCATGTCATACCTGTTACTTTGGTGTTATTTATGGTTGCTATCTTGGAAGTCGAAATAGGATTTCTATCCACTGCTCTGTATTTGTAGTTTCTCAGTGCATGGATTGTTTTCCAGTTTTACCTATGATAGGAACTGCAAGGACGAGGAATTATATTGATCCTAATGAATGTCCCTTCTTACAGGTTCGAACCTGATATGCTTGCATTCTCAGGATGCTATTATGGCGGTGGAGACAAGGAAAGGAGAGAATTGGGTGCAATAAGGAAGAGGTGGAAAACTCTACATGTAAGGTTCTGAATGCCAGTTTGTGAAACTATGTGCAGAAACGAAAATGGAAATGGAAATGAGCGATTTTGACAAAAGAAGATATCTACCAGACTACAGACCTTTTTTTTTCCTCAAAACCTTAACAGCTTTGACAGAGCAAGTTAGGAAAAGAAATTATGGTAGCCCAAGTCTCACGTCCAAAAGGCTTGGCATGCTACCCTTATGATTTGTGATATTCAAATGATGAGCCTGTGGTTACGCTTGTTGTCCACCTTTTCCCATTGGAATATGTTTCAAGGATGTTTCTGTGGAATAATTAGATCTTTAGCAACATAGTAGCTGAGAAGAAATCTGAGTGTTTTTGGACAAGGATATGTATCAGTGACGAAATAGGTTATGGTCCAAAGTGTGAGGTTTGGTTTCTTGTTAATAAATATACAAAAAGAATCAGATTGGAAGGACAGGTTTGTCATTGACTCATCTCAATTGCTTGAAATGAGTAACAGAATGCTGAAGCCTTTTTGGTAGCTTGATAAGTAGTGATGTCAAGATTTGACTTACATTGTCATAATTACCATCAAACCTGAGTTTGAATTATTGTCAAACTTGATTTTGGTTTTCGATTCTGGATTCAGTATTGGTTTGGAGCGCATGTTGGTTTCAACTCTGCTTTATTACAAGGTTTCAACTACTCTTTGCTACACATCTATGATGCAGCACTCCTGATATGCGAAGAATCTTTCTGTTTTATTTCCAGGGTAGCAACCCTGATAGGGGAAGAAGACAAGGGAAATGCCCACTTACACCTGAAGAAGTGGGCCTCATGCTGAGAGCATTGGGATATGGCAAAGACGTTCATATTTATGTGGCTTCTGGGGAAGTATATCGAGGAGAAGAGACATTGGCCCCACTAAAAGTGCTCTTCCCAAATTTTTACTCAAAAGACACCCTAGCCAGCAAGGAAGAACTAGAACCATTTGCTGCATTTTCTTCTCGGATGGCTGCACTAGATTTTCTCGTTTGTGATGAAAGTGATGTGTTTGTCACCAACAACAATGGTAATATGGCAAAAATTTTAGCAGGACGAAGGTGTGTTGCTTCCTTTATTGTTTTCCTCTTTAGTTTTTTTCCTCTTTTCATTTGCTGGGGGATAGAAAAAAGAACTCTTAGGCTGTGTTTGGATCTTGGATTTGCCGCAACTTATGGCGTAAAAGGAGAAGATAAAGGAAAAACATTAGGAGATTGGGAAATGAAGAATCAAGACTTATTTCTTTAGTTCCCTTTCATTTTCCTTTCTCTTGCAAATTCTAATGGCATGTTTGGTTACAAGGATTCGATTATATATCTAAGGGGGCCATATATCTTACGTTTGGTTAGAATTTTTTCTGGTAGGGTTAAGATATGTGTTGGACAGGAGATCCCACAAAATTATGGGAGATATGGTAGTCATAAATCATAATCCCATCACAATTTTTCTGAGGGGATTACATGTCCTGTGGAATTATCTCTCTTAACTACTAGTCGAGTGAAACAAACGGGCCCTAACTTCTTTCTAACTTCTGATTATCCCTTGGATGCAGGAGATATAATGGACACAAGCCTACAATTCGTCCAAATGCTAAAAAACTGTATAGGTTGTTCTTAAGCCGAGTTAACATGACGTGGGAGGCATTTGCATCAGGTGTTCGTACTTACCAGAGAGGCTTCATGGGAGAACCGATGGAGTTGAGGCCAGGAAGGGGTGCATTTCACGAGAACCCAGCTACTTGTGTCTGTGAAGATACAGAAGCCAAAGAGAAAATGGAATTGGGTCCCCGGAAACTAGGTAAAGATGCGGAATCTGCAACCAGAAAGGATGTTAGTGAAGTACTTGATGATCAGAATGATAATGACGATGAGCCAGAATGGTCTGATCCTGATGACTACGATGACCAAAATGCCCCTCTGGGAAAAGGTTTGTTTAATGGAACGGGTTCAGACGACTATACTTTCTTATCCGAGGAGCCTGAGTTGGAAGATATGCTGTCGGATTAAGGGAGGACGTCTGTCGTCAAGCAGTTTTTTGTTGTACCCAAGTGATTCATTCTCTGAATTAATTGCCCCCGTGGGTTCCCTCTCAACGACTTACAAGTTCTTGCAACATCTTTTGTATGCGGTGTGAAGCCATCTTCCTTGTAACAAAGCAACGGTGATACAGGGCATTTATACGTGATAGTAATAATCAGATGTCTACTTGTGCATTTCAACTCCAATGAGGATTTTGGTTCATCTGCAGCAACTGGGGCTTTTGTCGTGTTACTTAATGACCCTTCAGAGTCTTTTGCAGAGCATTTGGCGGAGGAGATCGCTATACCTAACCAAAAGAGGAAATACAAATAGGAAGATGGGGAGTACAAAGTAAGAATGAAGTAGATTGGGTTTTTGGAGTTGAGAGCTAAAGGTTTTTCCCAGAGGTTATTTAGAGAGCAGGAATATTAGTTGCTACAGTTGAGCCTAATCTTTTTTTTCTTTCTTTTTTCCTTTACGGGGTTTTCTTTGGGGTTGGTTAGATATTCTGCTGAGGCCTTTTTCTGCAAAAACTAGAGGGGAAAGCATTTCATGTACACTGATTCTTGTCAATTGTCATAGATTGTTAGTTTTTATTTTTATGATGTAAATATGTATCATTTACAGAGAAATAATATCATTAGGACATTTATTGACGTAGGATAACTCATTTACTAGCAATTATTTAGTTAATCTTTTCTGAGAATCCCTGAGCTTTTGATCTCTTTCTTATTAATTTTTAGCTTGCATCCTCAAAAAAGGAGTGAATTTTTACCTTCAATTTTAATGTTAAATTTTTTCCCAATAGAACCATGAGTTATGTACTTATGTTTGTCTAAAAGTACTTGATTTCCGTCAAAACCTTGGAGGGAAAGGTCTGAAATCTTGCCAAAGTAAGAAAGTTGAAATCTAACTCCTTAAGCACCGAATTCGTGAACCAGACGAGGCCTATGAGAAAGTATTACTAATTGTTTGCACACAAGGTAGGCTATTAGTCTATCACAAATTGTACAATTCTTGCTACAATACTATATAAATTGGAGAAAATAACATAAAAGGAGAACCTTTATGAGTAGTTGATTTTGTGGATCACAATTTTGGAACCAACCTTGTGAGCATCATGAGGATTCGAGTTTTGGGCAATTAGCTTCACAACATGCCTATGACCTTTGCAGACCCAATGAACGTTGACATTAGAATTTCTACAAAGAGCTAAACCAGGACCCTCTAGATTGTTGCTCAGAGTTTCAAGTTAGATTTGACAAGGCCAAACTCAAATTCATAATTGAATTCATGTCATAAGGGTCTAACGAAATTGTTTTTTATGTGTTGGCTATTAAGTTAGTTTTTTTCTTTTTCAAATATGGTTATTTTGCAAAACAGGCGGGGGTTGAAATTAAGAATAAAGCCTCGCTTAGGCTAAGTTTAATTGACTGCCAAAAACTCTGGTGCACCTTGGAGCTTGGACATTAATTGTACTCACTACTCAATGCTAGGAGTGAGTACTTGCGCCCTTAGAGAGAGGAGCGAGCAGCAAGCAGCCCCTTTGTTTTTGGCTAGAGAATGCTAAAAGATAGCCTTATTGATTGGTTTGATACTTTCACTGTCACGTTTTTGGAAGAAGAATCGGTAACTATTTTTTGGCCGAAACATCAATTAGAACTTAGAAGAAGAAGTTGTTGGTGCCGGGACTCGAACCTCAAACCTATGAGCCGACATAACAAACGACTGGTTGCTTTTTACTTTGGCAAACTTACCACTGGTATTTTGATGACGAGTGGACTTCTGTCTTCGTTTGTTGTCAACCATCTGATCTGCATCCACATGTGTGGTTTAAACCCATTAGAGAGCTTCCTTAAATTTCTAAACTAATAGGTGGGACATACTGTTAACGTTAGTCACAAAATTCTTCAAAATGATCAGTCATCGCATTGCACTTGCGTCAATTTTTAAATATCCTTGCTCTCGTAAATTTTAATAGTTTAGAATGTGTTTTCAAGACGCATTCGTACTCGCACTCACATCCTCACGCGAATTATGTGTTGAGCACTTGAATTGTAGTAGGACTTTAGAATTTTTAGATAAGAACTGAGTTTAGCCACATCATGGTATAATTTTGTAAACTTTCTGGTTTTGATCGGTGAAAGTGATGTTAAGCTTATCCATTAAAAAACCTTGATTTGGGTTTTGGGGTTTCCTTGTTCAACGACAACAAAGACATGTTTTGTTTTTGAATTCTTCTTGGAGTTGGAGGAATTTTGACACGTTGAGACTTCTTTTGCCATGAATGTTCAGTCCTGGCGCTGTCAAGGAATGTAAGCCACTATACATTCAGCTTATCCACAAATACGCTTATCCACAAATACGAGTGCGTCGTCATCAGCTTCTACTTACAAATTTGCCATGTCATGGTTGTTCTACGCACTGAACCATCGCATATCGGATGGGGTCGACCTAAAGTCACGTTAATGCTTTCGGTGACTGCGGGAGGTCGAGCACGAGCATGAAAGCCTCTTTCACCAATATCTAAAATTTTTGTTTTTATTTGAATTTTTTTCGCATTTGTTAGTTTTGTGCCAAACTATTTCGGGTTATTAATTTGTCTCGACAAGATGAATCGAAAAAGTAAAATTTTGACATTTTTTCCAAGTATTTTGAGAAATAATCAATTTTTAGCGCAAAAATGACATTTTTGAGTTAAAAATTGATTATTTCTCAAAATACTTGGGTAAAAGTAAAAAAAATTTACTTTTTCAATTCCTCTCTTTGAGACGAATTAATACTCCAAAAAAGTTTAGTACAAAACTAACAAATAAAAAAAAATTTAAATAAAAACAAAATTTTAAATTTAAGTTAAGTTCAAAAGAACGAATTCTTCTTTAATGAGTAGTAGTAGTAGACTAGTACTCCCTCCGTTTCTTTTTAAGTGTTTTGCTTTATAATTCCAACTTATTAAAAAGACATCATCATTATACTTTTCACATCAACTTTTTCCTCCACTTTCCCTACTTACCCATCATCATAACACTTTTACTTACTAATTTTTCAAAATAGAATATACTTTTAGGGATAATATAGATAATGCACCAACTTTTACCCATTAACTTTACAAAATTGACACTTATTAAAGAATAGCCCAAAATAAAATACCGAACTCTAAAACAGGGACGGAGGAAGTACTAATTTCATCAATTGGATAAGGTAAGTGAGGATTTGCTTTCCAAGTCAGAGGATAGATTAATGCTCCATTGGATTTTCAAGATCTGTCGCGTCGTGACTCCGCGCCACGTTGTTGCCACAAGAAATCCATGTCATTAATCTCCGCTTGATCCGATAGGCTAGACCTCCCACTTAAAATTTATTTGATGAAATGCAGAATTTATCAAACCATAAAATCAAGCCCGAATAAGTTTCGTTTGTTCAATTTATGGTATAAATGATTTAAAAAAATAATAATTCAATACCGATTTGTGATTTGATTGATTAAAACTTGTTTGAGATGAACTCTCCTGATTAACAGCCTAAACTTCAATTTATATATTTTCAAAGTCTTTAAGTTTTCAAATCAAATTTGAATATTTTGCTACTTGGCTTGCTTAATAGTTCCATCCATCACCCATAAGTATTATTGCTCTATCGAATCTGAGTCAGGCTCTCTCACATGCCAACCGGTTCACAAAATTATGAGGAAATAACAAAATGGCCGAGACAAAAAAAAACATAAAAAATTAGCCAAAGGGGGCCATATTCTAAAAGACAAAAAAATTGCGTAAAAATCTTACTGTATTTTGTAAAGAATTTATTTTACCTCATTTTTTCACATTCGGTAAAAGGGTGGGCTGGCGCAACCCTTGTAATTGACCACCCTCCGGGTGCGACCATCAAGGGAACTCACCCGCTCTATGAAATGTTCAATTATGGCTCATAATTGACCTAGCCAAAAAGGAAAATATTTATTTATCAGCACGTCGTGGGATGTGTTACCAAAACTTGATTGAAATGCACTTTAAGGCTCCGTTTGTTTCAATGTAAAAAGTTCTTTTAAAAAATAAATTTTAAACTTTTATTTTTCGGTGTTTGGTTGGCACTTGAAAATATTTTCGAAAATCAACAAAATAGTGTAGATAGAAAGATGAGGAGTTTAAACCTTAGAGAGATATGAGATTATTGGAATTGAACGTGAGTCAGAATTAACGATCGAGAAAACTGAGCAGTAAAAGACAACGGGTTCATTTTAAAAAATAACATACAAAAGATTTAAGGATAAATTATTTTCATCTAATTGATTCTTATTTTTTACACAATTAAACACAAAAAAATAGATAAAATCCAAATAAACAGAGCCTAAACGTGAGACCCTCGGTACCAACCATCCATATGGTCCCAAGTCTGTCGAGGAGAGGGGATGTTTTACGGACTACCACCACCACCTCGGTGGCGAATTTAATTACTATAAAATTTTCCCAGAATTTTTCCACATTTACAATTTCTGTTCGTCTTTTTGCAAAAAATGTTGTTGGAAGTTTCCGGTATTTAGCCTGACCAATAGCTGGCTACTTACGATAGGGGGACCATTCACTTTTTGACACGTGCAATTACCACATTGGTTAGCCGATGTAGAATTAAGGTGGGGGCCATACTGCTCACGTGTATTGATTAATTGGAGTATATTCAAAATTACTAATTAGCTAACCAAATCCCTGAATTCGCAGCACCCGTACTCCCAAACTGATTCAAGTTTTAAACCTCACCGATCACCGGCGCATATCTCTCTCTCTTCTCTCTCTCTCTCTCTCTCTCTCTACGCCGCCTTTAAATTCTACACTTCACTCTCTCCAAAACCCCTCTCTCTCTCTCTCTCTCTCTCTCTCTCTCTCTCTCTCCTCTCTGCTTCTGTTTACTTGCCGTCAATTGTTCCCACACATAAGATTCTTCTACTTGGAATTTCGCCGGAATACTTAACTTTCTACTCGTACTTTAATCATACTTCCAGACTTCAATTGAACACTCAGTAGTGTTAAACCTCCCACAAGAAGAAGAAGAAGACACACTCTTCTAGTAGGGTTTTACGCTATGGCGCTCGCGTAAAACAATGGCGGCGAGTTCCAGAGGCTTGTCATCGACTCCGTTCGGCCTCAAACCGAGGAGAGCAGCAGCCGACGCGTCACTCCTGCTGCATCACCACCGCCGCGTGCGTCTCGACTGGTGGAAGAAGAAGAAAATGCGGAGAGATTGCAGGGTTCAGTGCCGTTGTTCGGACTCCGCGGTCCCCATTAAGAAGAGCGTGGACAAGGCCGAGGAATGGCGGCTTGATTCCCAGAAGAGCCCTCGCGGAGCTCGAATCCAAGCTTCGCCGCCCTCATTGCCGTTTGCGTCCACTCAGTACGTAAATATGTGATTGTTCTTAATCTTCTCCAACTAATTAATTGAGACTTAATGCTCGGTTATGGTTGGTTACTGTTCTTAATCTTGCTAATCATCTTGCCCCGGAAAAGTAATACTTTTTCCCCCTATGGGTTGGGTAAGGAGACTGGAATTTGAGACTGTTTATTGGGGAATATGCCTGTTAGTGTCCCCTAGTGGAAAATTGTTCTCTACAGTGATGAAAATTTCCCTATCATATATGAGTAAAGTTTCATGCTTTAGAAATTAGCCCAGTTGTTAGGGTACAGCGTTGGAGCATATGCAACATTATACCAATACAGCACTGCTCAAGGCTGTTTTTGGATAGCTGCAGTATTAAAATGTCATTATTTGGTCTAATCGTAATAGTGGGGGAATAAAGAGAGAAAATTTAGCTAGAGTTGGTTCTGTGGGCCGATAAGGAGAGGACGGGGGAAAGAAGGAGAGGGAGAGGGAGAGGGGGAGAGAGAGAGTTTGGCTTCCAATTCGAGATGAATTTTTTAGAGGTTTGACAAATTATAGCTTTGGCTATGAATTGGCTATCCATTGGGGGATGCTCTTGAGAAGAACAATTCCATCCATGGAAATTATGAAATACTCCAAGACGTGCCGAAGTGTAATACTGCACATTCATAACATGGATAAGCTGGCGAGCTCTATGCATTGTTACTTGTTCCCGCGCTCCTAATTTCTCATTAACAATAGATCAGTA
This sequence comes from Rhododendron kiyosumense, assembly GCA_019656275.1. Classification (NCBI taxonomy): domain Eukaryota; kingdom Viridiplantae; phylum Streptophyta; class Magnoliopsida; order Ericales; family Ericaceae; genus Rhododendron; species Rhododendron kiyosumense. The sequence continues at coordinate 68,628 of BPLS01023752.1, forward strand.
TATTTGCGCTTTCCAGGTGCATATCAGTGAGCTAATTCCTGGCCTTCTGTACCTCCATACATATAGCAATAAATTGATATGAACTAATACCTGGCCTTTTGTACCTCCATACTCATAGTAATAAAATAACAACGCTATGTTGTTCTACTTGAAGTTACAATGTATTGATTTTGCTGCAGTTCTCGGTTTGTTTCCAAACAGGAAAAATTCTATCCCCGCTGTACACCGAGAAATTCTGGTTTCCAGTGTCGCGACAACCCACCAAAACGAGGTAAATCTATGTTTTTTTTCCTAAAGATATTGGATTCCAAATAAGTATGTCTTAGTCTGTCCATCTAAGTTTATAATTTTAAATGATGTATGCACTCTCATCGTTCTATGATGGCTTTTTAGTTTGTGTGGAGCTCTTATAGTGCTGGATGATGTATACTAAGTTCATTGCTTTGATTCATGGTAGACACTGGTATTGCAAATGAGAAAGATTGGGGCATCAGTCTGGTAAATGAAAATGTCAATGAGTCTGGCACTAACGAAGATGGCAGCACATGGTATCGAGAAAGTGGAGAGGACCTTGGAGGAAAAGGATACAGATGTAGATGGACAAAGATGGGTGGTCAAAGCTATGATGGCTCTTCAGAATGGAAAGAAACGGTACAAATGATAGATTGTTTTGATTTATCAGTTCTGTGATGCATGTGTAAATGTAATCTTTTTGAAGCAATCTCTGTAATCTAGACTATATAATGGACAATTCACTCTCGCTCAAATGACTCTTGTGTAATTGATTTCATATGTTGATAACGGCAAAGATTGTTAAGCATATATACCTATGAGGTTCTGACCATTTGTCTCAAAGGCTTTCCCGCAAGATGCTTAATGGTTAACCAATACTCATTTGCTACTTCTTGTGTCGATATTTGATAATTTTGATTGCAAAACTGACCCAGTTGCTTTGCCTTGAAGCTACTTCACTTCAATCAATCTTGAGCAGAAATTTTAGATGTGACTAACAAGAATAATATTAAAATGCTTTTTTCTTCCTTCTGAAATTCCCTTATAGTCATAAAACGCCATTACTTTCTGGTCCTGTGCGCTGTTATTTTGTGATGGGAGAAAGATAAAAGGAGGATACTGCCCATAACAAGACAAAGCGAGTAAAATTGAGTATGATGCAACCATCAAATTCCAGAAGTTCAAGAAAAAGGAAAGGAACAACAGGGGAATCTTCATACCACACTGCACACATACATGCAGTTACTGATGAATTTAAATAGTAAGCTGGGCCATCTTCACAGGTCACTGTTAGCCAAAACCTATAGATTTTAGGGTATTATACTCTTATATTGTCAATATGTGGAACATACAAACCTAGGTTGAAGAACAGATGGTTGGATTCCTGCGATAAATAGTTAAATCTTACCACAAAAAGAAGAAAAAACGATAATAATATTCTTATTAGTATTTTTACCATTTTTACATAGAAAGACATTGATTCGTTGACCCTATGTAACCATACGTTCGTTCTTTAAAACTTATTGGAAGGTCAAAATTTGTATCACTATTATTGAACATGGTCTTTCTAATCTCAAAATCAACCGACTCGTTGGACAAGTTCTCATCTTTCTGCTCTGTGTTGTTATAATGATACTTTAGTTCATTAGGTTGCATAATGGAATAGGAGTACTGATGACTTGCACAAAATACCATATAGATTTTCTTGAATGCTTTATTGTGGCAGAAAATGAAGTGTGTTACATCACAGAAGATAAGTTGTGAATTCTTGTTCTTTTGAACCTTTTGCCATTTATTTTTTATTCATGGGTTTGTCTCCGTGTGTTTTGTGCCCCGGAGTAGGTATTCTTTTGCATCCTGGCAGGGTTGGATCCCTCTGTAGTGATACTCTTTCATGTGGATGTCCATCTTGTTGAAGGCATGTTGCCTGGAAAGGAAATTTTAGTTTCAATTCGAAACTTGGGTGAAGCAGAAAAACCAGATAATGCACTATTACCTTTTTGAAAATGTTGTACCATTTCTGCTGTCAGTAGCTCTGATGTTCAAACAGAATTATGATCCATTGAATTGTTTTCATAACTTCATCAAGTATCATCCCAGGTGCATACATTTATTTGGATTTCTTGATCTCCTTGACAGTGGTGGGAGAAAAGTGACTGGACAGGATACAAAGAGCTAGGTGTGTTTCTTCCCTTTTATTCTCTAAACGAGATGGCCTGTGGCCATGTCAGTTCAAGATAGTGTTTGTAGCTTCGGACACATCATAAATTCATTTCAGAAAATGGAGAATTAATTCCATACTGCGTGTAGTGATATGCTGCCAGACAAAATTATCATTTCAAGATAAACATGTGTGCTTAAATTCTTGGACAGTTCTTTTCCCCTTGGCCAAGTTTTTTTTTACTCTTGTTTGATATTCTTTATTACTTGCTGACCACAGTTCAACTATAATACAGTCCGACAGATAGTTTGTCAAATGGCCACAGTTTCAGAGTTTTATTATGGAATCCTTCAAAATTATTTATGTAAACTACACTTCTGATAGGAAAGTTGATTGAAATCACAGTATAGCAATCTTTGTGTTACCTCAAAAGCAAAGGAAGGGTTCAGTTTTTTGAAACATTAGGAGTCAAACATGATGGGAAATTTTTTTTCATAGAAGAGAGCTTTTGGCTCTTCAGGAATGTCAAATGAGTTTAATGGTGTTTGACAATTGGTATCCCAACTTTGCTTGTTGCCAAAAACATTAGGTCAATCCATGTTGAGTCCTTGGATGTGTTATCCCCTGGATAAAACTGCAACAGGCCAGTGTTTCCTACTTCCCTCTGAGTTTATTGTATCTTGGGCCATTCGTTCAAGTGAACTGGAAGAGGGATTCTTGCAGTGACAAATGTCAGTTTTCACCATGTCCCATTCATGTTCTAATTTTTTGAAGGTTTGATGTTTACGTGTCCAATCGTATAATATACATGTCCCGTGTCTGTATCCATCTTCCTATATTTTGCCCTTCATATGAATTCTTGTAGGAAAATCATTCATCCTACTCAAAAGAGGTGCCTTCTTTTGATGCCTTAACATTTCAGACGTTTGTGAAAATGCTTATTTACTTCTCTGTTGGATAAGTATAGGTGTAGAAAAATCAGGAAGAAATGCTGAAGGGGATTCATGGTGGGAAACATGGCAAGAAGTGCTTCATCAAGATGAATGGAGGTTTTGACTTTCTTATTCTCCTTTTGTTGCTCATTAACTTCAACTGTGTAAAAAGTTTTTTATTTCCTCCGATTTGCATTGCCAAATTAATTTCTCCTTTTCAAGATTATGTCGTTTCCCAATTGTGATGATGACAGTTGTTCTTTCTGAAACCTCAGTAACCTAGCTAGGATAGAAAGGAGCGCCCAAAAACAAGCAAAATCAGGCACTCAAAATGCTGGATGGTATGAGAAGTGGTAAGCAAAGTTTTCACTACAATTTACAGATTGGGTTATGCATTTAGCAATACTCATGTCACCTGGCCCTAAGTAAATATGATGTAACATTTATATGTGCAGGTGGGAGAAGTATGATGCCAAAGGCTGGACCGAGAAAGGGGCGCACAAGTATGGCAGACTGAATGAACAGTCCTGGTGGGAGAAGTGGGGGGAGAATTATGATGGAAGAGGCTCTGTTCTAAAATGGTATTCTCTTTTTGTACTTATTCAGAGTGATATAATGCCCTCAGTACTTCAGTGGGCTTTGTGTAAAAGTTTGACTTCAATAATTTGCATAAAGCTTGTAATGTCTATACACACAAGAAATTGAAGAGCTAGTCTTCGACCATTTACAGCTAATTTTGACTATTGAGCAGTAGGTTACCATGGTGTATTGTGAGTGCCAAATAAGAGAACAAACAAACTGAATTCAGTATATTTCAGGTACTAAAGAAACCTAAATGTGGCTCATTGGCATTTAGAAGCACCATCTCTTTATTGATGAATTGTGCCATTGCTAAAGAATGACTTAGAAAGAAGACATGATTATGAATAGATTATGTAACGATGAACATATAGCCTCTAAGAATGCCTGGACTAAAATGTTGGAGGATGTTTTTTTTTTTATTTTTTTTTTATCGAAGTATATGTAGGTTTTAAGTTGAAATAATGACCACGAAGGGACAATAAGTTTCTTGTAGTTGCATCAAAGTTCTGTTCGTTTTCTTTTTCTCAGGACAGACAAGTGGGCTGAGACTGAACTTGGAACCAAATGGGGAGACAAGTGGGAGGAGAAGTTTTTTTCGGGCATAGGTTCGCGTCAGGGGGAGACATGGCATGTATCACCCGTTGGTGACCGTATGTCTCATCCTCCTTTTTTTTTATATGCTAATGTTTAACTATGTGAACTCCATCTATTTTTGGCACTTATCTTAGATTATAATGGGGCCATTTACAAGTCCCAATAAAGTAAGCCTGGCACATTTTCACTAAGCAATGGTAAGTATTAGCAATTAAAGGCTTGAGAAATTGCCTATATTTTGTTATGGGTTCTATGTGATTGCTAATGGCTTATATCAGAACGTCCTTTAGTGGAAATATACACGCAGTTTATCTTTGGCACTTTAATGAATATGGCTGCTTGTGCACATCTACAATTTTTCTACTCATTCGAAATAAGGACAAAAGAAGTAAAGACTACAAGAATATTAAGGAGAGAGTTCATGGGCATGGGCTTGAAGCCCTTCCTTGTAGCTGAAATGTAGGAACACTTTTCCACCAATACGCCTAAGATATACAAGAGATATTTCACAATTTGCCTATACAGTATTTCTGAGTTGTTGAATTATTAATCAATTATTCATCTGTTTCTAGGTTGGTCCAGAACATGGGGAGAGGAGCACTTCGGAAATGGGTATACCCTAATAATTGTATCACTAAACTTCATTTATTGAGCAATACATTGTTTAGGACTCGAGTAATTAAAGTATAGGTTGTTTGACGATGGGAACTGATATACTTCTCTTTGTCAGTAAGGTGCACAAATACGGAAAGAGCACAACTGGTGAAAGCTGGGATATTGTTGCGGACGAGGAAACATACTACGAGTAAGATTTTTCTATTGGCTCTAGGCTTCTTGAATTTTATAAATGACGAAACAAAAGCATTTTATAATATGATTTGAGGATATTACTTTCATTTTACTCTTTAACTTTGGGAACAAGTTGACGAGGTTTAACTTTTGATGAAAGGGCTGAACCACATTATGGATGGGCGGATGTTGTGGGCGATTCAAGCCAGCTGCTATCTATTGAACCTCGGGAGAGGCCACCGGGGGTTTATCCAAGTATCGATTTTGGGTCATCTCCATCGCCTCCAGATGATGTCCCACCAGACATGCAGTCCCACTCTCCAAAATGAGAAGCAGATATTAATCTCATTTGTTCAAATCGGAGTTGTAATGGATAGAACTCTTTCTGTAACAGAAGGTTACATTCCAATTGTTCTTCCATTTTATTCATTCTTTTAAATTATTGAAATTTTCATGTAATTCTTGGACAGTGACAGGCTACTGATGATGTAGCATGGATGTAGTATATTCAGGGGAAACATGTCTAGCTGCTTATCCTTATTGATGGAAAAGATTTACTCCATATGCTTTATAGTAACATAAATTGAATGAAATTTAACCTGCATGTCAATTGTACTAATTAATATTAATAAACTCAACATTTGATGTCCTAAACTCAACATCAGTTGACTAAAAGATAACAAGGCAGTAAACTAATGTAAGAAACGAGTTAAATTTCTTGTGGGATCTGAAATCTGATAGAAAGCACACGGAGAGCTCAGCTACTAGTGGCTGGCTGGCTGGCTTGGGGACAACTCCTTTGCATTCTATCTGTCATGTTTCGACACCAAACAGCATGTTTGCAAGATACCTCTAAAAACTACTCCATATAAAAACTACTCCATATATGCATCTTTTCTCTTCTCTATTAATTCCTGAAACTGGAGAGAGAGATAGATCGACTCGTTTTTTTTTTGATAAAATCAGATGTTCGGGTCAATTTACACGTACCTCAACTAATTCTGGAAAATCAATTCTACCGCCCATTTTGGCCCAATTAAAGTCAGAGCACGGGAAACCAAGCAAAGCTTTGTATAGACCTCCGTAAAGACAGATCAAACATGAGACCTCCGTAAAGACAGATCAAATCGAACATTCATCGAATGAGACCTCCGTAAAGACAGATCAATTTGAACATTCATCGAATTCAATAAAATGCTCATCCTTGTCAGTGCTTGGCACTTTTATGCTGTGTTTAGATGATGTTTTGAGAAATTTTTTATGAGAGTAATGATTGGAAGTAGGGTAATGAGTGGAGAGAGATAGAAAGAGAAATGAGAAGATTGGAAATAAGGATAATGAGTGGAGACAAATGATTGGAAGTAGGGATAAAGAGTATTTTTTGAGTTGAATTTTTTTTTTCAAAAGGGATCCAAACATAGCATTAGTATAACTATTATTGGAACAAAAAGCATCTAGACTCGGTAGTCTTGGTGACCGTTTCAGAACCACATATTTATGTGGGGTTCATACACTTAGTCATGGATTCAACGAGAATGTGTGATTGTGCAGTGATTCGGAGTATTAGTTGGCAGTGCTTCCTGGGCTATTGAATAATTGGGCAGCATCTAGTTGGTCGGGTCAACGCGCACGCCACCTCAAGTCCTCCCATGCTTACACATATTTGGAGCCAATTTTAGGCAGTTTTCTGGGGTTACCTAATCTTTAACCTCCCATGGATTTGGGACCCCTGACTCATGATTAACTGTCATTCCCCATGTTCTAGCCAGAAACAATTGTATAACTTTTTCCCCATTTTGCTTTGTGGGAGGTCTACTTCTTATATCTATTCTTCACCTAAAGCTAATTTTGTTTTTATCCAAAACTTGTATATATACCATGGGAAATGATTTCTACACTTTTATTTATTTATTATGACACTCTTTTTCTTGTCTTTTAGTGAGAAAAATACACACAAAAGTTTCACTAAAAGACAAGAAATGAAGTGCCATAATAAAAAAAGGAGTGTAGAAATTATTTTTCCTATGCGATATCAAGTAGCTAGAACTATTTCCCCATTCAAAATTGTCATACTACTAGTGCATACCCGTGCTTGAAGGCACGAAGTAACACGTTTTGGTCATATGCTTGACGATCGGGGAGAGAGTGAGGGAAAGGAATGTACTGGTCTTGTAATTATTTGATCATATTGTTACCTAGGGAAAGGATTGTGCTTGTCCTGTAGTGATAGATCAAACAATATCATTCAAATGAAAGAGGAATAAAGTCCATAACAAATAAACTTCCAATTGGAATACTTTTTAAGATACATATGTTATCCTGGTAAAGTTTTTAAAAAGTGTTGAATTCTCTTTGCCGTGTCCCAAGCATTTCTCTTGGTAATGGATATATACCTCATGTGGTGTGTCCAGATATGTCTCCACGTGTTTCCATTTTATCGCATCCTTACAGTGTCGGACTACACGTCTATCCAAAAATTAAGAGAGCTACACGAAAGTGGGCATAAAGAATTAACTCACTCCCCACTATTTTCACTCTGTCAAACATGCATTTTAACAAACACAAAGTGAGCATATTTGAAAAACAAATAACAAAAGTTATAGATCAAAAAAATTCTCATCCTAAATAGCAAAATCGATTTTCTTTTTCTAAATAGCAAAAAATTTCTCCAGACATGTCTCAACATGTTGTTTCCGTCATGTCACATGTCCTTGCAGTATCGGACCACAAATCTATCCAAAAATTAAAAAAGCTACACAAAAGTGGACATAAAGAATTAATTCACTCCTCACTATTTTCACTCTATCAAACATGCATTTTAACAAACACAAAATGAGCATCTTTGAAAGACAAAATCCATTTTCTTTTTTTGAACAGCAAAAACATTTCTATCCTAGATTGCATTTTTTTTTCCATGTAGGACTCCCATCAAAAAAATTCTCATCATAAACAGCAATTTAGGCACATCAATTTTTTTGCAAGAAGACCCTAAGGATGATGGGAGTCTTATCGGAGAGGGAGAACCAAATCGATTTCATGGACGACTGATTGGTGGGTGTGCAGGACAGCTGATTGGTGAAGGAGCTTTGTGGGTGCTGTTTTTTTTTTTTTTTTTTTTCCGGAGCGCTGAGGAGGGGGTTCTGGGGGGAGAGAGAGAGAGAGAGAGAGAGAGAGAGAGAGAGAGAGA
>BPLS01023753.1:0-11930 GCA_019656275.1 Rhododendron kiyosumense
TCCACGTCTGCTACTCATGAAGGGGATGGTAAGGGGTACAACCATCCGTACACTGATGACAGCCCCTTTGTCTATAGTGGGACCTTTCCACTTGCATCAAATTAGAGCTTTTTGTTTTCGCTTCGATATCTGTGTATATAGCATGTGACTTGGTTTCAACCTTGTGATGTTTCTAAGCATAAGGTGGAGTACCTAACCGTGAATTGGCAAGAATACTTGGCTCTTTTTCACGTTTATTGAGAGTTTGAACTTCTGTAACTGAGACAAAATCAGAATACTCATGTAGAATATAGACCGTAGACTATTTGTGATTTTTGTGTAAATTAAGCTACTGCTACCTATTATACTTAAATGTCCCCTTATATTCCATAGTAAAATAGAATATTGTGCTTTATGGTTTTTTGATTATGACGAAAATGCATGTTATGCTACTTATTCAGCAGAGGCTCAGATTCTGCTTGTGTCGAAGGATGCTGGTTCCTTTGGTAAGACGAGTGATAGAGAATGATGGTAGTTGTTAGAGTTCTACATGTCCTTCTGGGGCCTCTACTACTTTCCGTCTCTCCAAGATGGTAAAGGCATATCCAATGCCCAATGCTCCTGCTTATGGTAAGGTCTAGGGGAGAGGGAAAATTTTCTTTTCCTGCAGGCAGAAAAAAACAAAATGAAGAACAAATATTTTTTTTAATTTGATCTAATGTGATTATGGTTCATGTGATATTCTGGGAACTTTTACTTAACCATTTCGTGTGTGTGTGTGTGTGTGTATATTGACTTGGTACAAATAGCAAATTTGTCAAAGTCTGACTTTTGAGTGTAGTTTAGCAAAATTGTGAACTTGAGTTTTTTTGGTTCGTTTAAGATGTTACCCTCTTGGCTTAGGATGAAATGTAATGAACTGATAACATTCTAATCCAGGGGTACGTGGATCCGGAATATTAAATGACCCAACAACTAACCTAGAAGAATGATGTTTATAGCTTTGGCATTTTACTTTTAGAGCTAATAACCGGAAGAAAGCCAATAGAGCGCGGAAAGAACATTGTGTGGGAGGTCAAGAGGCGATGGAAAATGCAAGTGACCCATCTGAGCTTCTTGAGATTCTTGACCCCGCAACGAGTTATGGCACATCATTGGTATGTTTAAAGAAGTTTTTGGACTTGGCAATGAGTTGTGTTGGTGAGATAAGTCGCAACAGGCCTAAAATGGGTGAAGTGGTGAGAGAGATTGAGAACATCGTTCGGGAGGGCTAGTTCAAACCTCAACTCTCAATTTGTGGTATTCAATCTCTCAAGTTTTGAGGAGAAAACAGATGGCTTTGATTCTAGTGTCAGCTTTGTTCCTTTTCGTGTGGGGGGTCATTGAGTTTCTTTTTGGTTTTATGTTGATTGCAAGTGCTAGATGTAATCAAGCCTTGGGCAGAACGGGCTTTTTCTGATTAATAAGATATATTCCACTCATTTTATCCCTTTGCTATGTTTTTATTTTGCTTTAAGAAGTTTTTTCTCACAAGTTGTACCATGGGAATCTAGATGCAAATGTATCCAGAGCGGTCCATTACATGTGAGGTATACGACATGTACCTGAGACCCACAAGTGTCGGGTGGCTCCAATTACATCTGTGTCTAGATTTGTTTTCAAACACGTGTCTCAAGTATTTTCCTTTTCTAACCACAGAGGCTTATGTACAGTTCAATTTATAGTTCAATTTATTGAATCTGCTAATGTTGAATCAAGAAAATGTGAATTGTGTTTATATTGTGGCACTTCCCGCACAAAATTTCATCAATAGTCCAACAGTTTCGAAGAATGCAATAAGAATCTCTTTGACAGTATACCAAACCGAGCCTTATGTCCCAGTTACTTGGGATCGGCTAATCTCATTAGCAGTATACTAATATTTAAATAAACTCGAAGCACACATCGAAAACATCTCGGACTACTAGAACTCATGGGAGCTACAATTGAGCGTGAGAATAGAGAGCGAGATGTTCGTACTCGGTCATACTCAAGATTTTTGGTCCAAGAAAATGTGTTGCCCTGACTACGTGTGGACACTGGTATTGTGGTGAAGGTGCCATGTCACCCCCGACTTGCTATGAAACACCCTTAAATATACTCTACATATACAAGGTCAAATAGAAAATATAAGTAAAAAAAATTTGTGATTTGTCACGTGAGGTCAATATTTTTTGGTCTGGACCCAATTGTTGCAGCTATGTAATATATAAGTGCTGGTAGTGGTTTTTGGATGTATTGCAGGCTTGCAGCTATTTAATATATATAGAATACACTCAATGAGAGTTCATGGTAATCCATGCTTGCTTGCTAAAAGGAACATTGCTCTTGTGTAGCTACGTAAGCGACGAAGCCATTTTGGCTTGGAGGGGACCAAAATATCCTTGGCTTTTAACCATGAGGTTGCCTTTGATTATGGGCATTGGTATAATTCCGTAGGTTCTGCCCCTACTTTCCAAGGTGCTGACCCTACTTGTGCAAGATTTTTTCCAAATTACTTTTATGTGTTTTCCGACTTTCATAGTTTTCACTTTGTGTCCTGTTTCGGCATTTCGTTCTTGGCTAGCTTGTCCTTTGCAAGGGGGTCCTGCGGTAAATTCAGGCGGCCTTCTCGATCTCTGTTCTTCTCCGAAAACGAATTATCATATTCAAATATCTGTTGTCTCTGTTTCCTCTCTTCAATACCATTTGACTCTTTCTACTACTGTGAACATCAAAACCATTAGCACTCCACAAACGTCCACTTCTGTTCTGTGGCTAAATTCCAACCGATTACCCCATATCAGGGTAAATCACACACACCGCACGCCCGCCAATACAAACCAATGAATCACCTTAAAATAATATCTAACCAAGAATTACGTCCTTTCTCTATAAAGACCGAAAGAGAATGATCGAAACGGAAGAACAAAACACCAAACTCACCTTAGAGGAAACCACCTTATCCTTCAACTTCGACTTCTGCAGCTCTCTACTCTTAAAACCACCCACTACTCACGTTTAAGCCTAAATGATAGATAACCACTTAATAAAAGTACTTATTTACGGTACACCAAAAAATACTAAAACTAATTAGACTTATACTCCCCAAAACTATATATTTCCAGCAACAATAATACAGCGTGGAGATAGAAAATATCAATTAGGATCCAAACCAAAAAAATCTATTTTCTTTTACAGAGATATAATTATGAGGAATAAGAAAAGACTGGATGTAACATTCCATGTATCCCTTTCAAGTGCCCTAACCTTGACGAAGCCCTTCCTATCATATGGGTTATATCATTTTAAATAACATGTAGAATTATCTACCCAAAACCCATCAGTTGTGTGGATTTGACAATTCAAAAGGCTACATGCATTAAGAAACTTGTTGATCAAATAGTAATAAGCACATGAAAATTGAAAATACAACTCTAGTAAGATTCTACTATTTTATTGTGGCCAAAAGTAAACTAGCCGACCAAACTCTCTAAAATACGTGTCATCAGGAAGTTTCCAGAGAAAGTCCATTTGTTGGTGTCGAAATGGCATTGCCTAAGTCATTTTTTTTAGCTTAGTGCAGTATAAAATTTCAAAAAATAGCAATACTATATATTGCACCAATTTGCTTGTCATTTTGGCACAATTTCAAATCTAGATCATGGAATTAAACTCATCTCTTCTTTAGATGATGTGAAGAGTTTGGCAATTACCAAACTTGATGCCAAAATTTGACACTAAAACGGCATTTCCAAAATTTGGCATCACATTCGGCTCGAGGGTGGAGAGTGTTTTGCAATTAAATAATGCTAAATTTTGATTTAGCATGATTGGCACAAGGCTAAACTTGCTCTAAAGTATCAAGCATTTGTAGTATGAGTGCATGCGCGCATGTGTGATTGAGAAATATGTTAGAATATTGTAATCATATAATATCATAATCATGTGCTGATATGATTACGATATTATATGACTGCCTTGATTTTATTTTGATTGTAATTGATTATAATTTCATTATAATTAGGATGATTCCCTTCCATTGTTAGGCTCCCTCCCCTTGTATAAATAGATGTCTCATTGTATAGTTTTATAATTGAATTCAATAAAATATCTCCTTTCATCTTTAACAAAATAGATGAGGAGAGAGAGAGAGAGAGCATTTCGTGTGTGAGTGCCGTGGGTGTGTGGGAGATAGAGGGGTAGAAAAGAGCATATAGGATCACTCCAACGTCCCAATTTCACATTTATAAGACAAAACGTTTTATGTGTCAACTTGTAGGCTGTAGCCAATGGATTACATCAAGAGTTGCATCCTAATATAACAGTACAGGCAACATGTGACAGGGGCACAAAAGAGGTTTAATGAAACACAACATTGCCATTAACGAGGACATTGGAGGTGGGTCCCGTCTCTTTTTTTCTCTAATGTAAAGGGATAGAGGAGGGGGCGACCAAGCTTAAAGTCCTTCCCTGGCTGACCATAGGGACTCTAGACCAACGGCGAGCCCCCATAAAAGAGAGTTGAAACCTATAGGTGCGTAATGCCCCATCCAAGGCTGAAAAAGGCAATAGGCAGAACATAGGATTCAAACAGAAGGCATCAGCACGCCTCGAACCCGTGAGCACATGAGAGCCAAACCCAACGGGGGTAACCAATGCCATCTTGGCTACCACCCCTGGTGGTAGGTGGGTCCCTTCCAGAGCTTACTATTTGTTTTGTTTCTAGTTGGTATAATGGGAAGACTATCTTCTGCTTAAGAGTTCTAATTAGGAACAAGAGGAAATGAATGAAACAATTTGCTGGTTTTGAAGTATTTGTTTCTCTTGAGTAATGGGTTTACGAATTGAGATCTTTCTGTTGTTTATTTCAATCCAATTTCTTGTTGCAACAGCTCATACGAATGCTCGGGACCGTAAGTTCATATCTTTTGTTTCATACTAGTTCATTGACACCACTAAGTTGTTTTCAAGTTTAATGATCACCAATAGATTACACTAGTGAAAAGAAAACAAGAAGAAGCGGTTTAGTTTCCCACAAAATGCGTACTTCGAAAACATCCAAAATTTTGTTCGTCGAGATTAAGACTAAGATAGAATACTCTAGAACTCTTTTGGTTGCTTTCGCTTGCACTCTTTTGATGAGAAAATTGGTTAACGATGACCATGTCGATATTAAGTTTAATTAGTAGATATCTTTAAATTTAAGCAATTAAATGGTTGATCTTTGTTAATTACTTAGTTTGGAGAAGTTAACTTCTGTCTGTTGTTATTTTATTTTCCCGGGAACATGTCTGTTGTTAAAATTAAGCAACTGGTTCACTAAAGCTAGAGGTCTTAGATTTGCTACCATTCAGGTATGTTCTTTCTTATTCACGAATGGCAGAATAATCAACAAAGCAGAACCTTGAACCAGAAACAAAGGTGTCTTCTAGTAAAGTGAAATCCGAGGAGAGGGCAACCTCGAAGAAGGATGTTACTTTTATTCTTGTCTTCCCGGCCATCATTGGGTTCTCAAGTGCAATGCATTTGTTTCGTAAATTCTGATAAGAAAGTAGGTTAGCAGTAATTCTAGTTCCGATCCCTAGTTATCACCTCTCCCGGAACGCCTTAACGCTTCCATCTACGTACAAGGAATGGCAACTGGCAAGGAAAGTTTAATGTTGAGAATTGAGTGTGGTATATGAATGCATAAGAACTTTTTTCTTAACGGGGACACTTATTGGACTAATGATCTTATGAACCAGTTGCTGCTCTAGAGAATCTCAAAGGTGCTTGGACGAACATACCACCGAATTGGGATGGGCGTGACCCATGTGGCAGCAGTTGGGTTGGAATTCAGTGCAACAATTCACGCATCACATCCATGTAAGTCCCAATTGTATTTTCCCATCTACTTGTGGAAAGTTGCTGATTCATTTTTCAATAACTGAAGTTAACTGTCACTTCCAATTTTCAGAATATTACCGAGCATGGGTTTGATTGGTCACCTGACCGGAGACATTGGACAGTTGTCAGAATTACAGATGCTGTATGTCTTCTTCTATTTTTCATGTTCCCCTTCTCCCATATTCAGATCCAGTTCCAGTTCCAACTGATTTTGGGAAGCGTTGTTAAGTCACACTGGACATATGTGCTTTCTTGGCTTTTGTTTTGTATTTCCTCATAAGAATTGTCCAAACTAAGGTCTGACTGTCAGCTTCCGCATATAGGGATCTCTCACACAACACCGGATTGATAGGAACTCTTACTCCATCCATCGGAAGTTTGACGAAGTTAACAAGCCTGTGAGAAAGTTATGATTGTTGATAAAGGGTATGACTTATAAGTACCCTTTCTAACCAATAGCTTCTACTTGGCGTTTCAGATTCCTGATCGGTTGTGGCTTCAATGGTCTCATTCCAGACACAATAGGGTCCCTGAAGCAGCTGCTCTCTCTGTAAGGATTTGGACTTTGGTATTTTTGGTCTCACGCTCACACATTTTCAAACTGCTCCATCCCCTGAAGTAATTGACATTGCATAAGAATAGAAAGGGCATCGATTCCAACCTTCTACAAACTTTTGACATAATAAATGAGTACTCTTTTGAAAGTTTCATCTTAAGTTCGTCGACGATATGAAAGTATGAAGTTTTAAAAATCAGTAAGTTAGATCACATGATGTATGCCTGTGTATTATTTTTGGCTCTCTACGCGCCCTAAACTTTCCGAGTTTCCGAACAGTTGGTCGCCGACAGGCCCCACACACGTGGCCTATTCAGGTGAAGTGGTGAACCTATTTCCAGAAACAAGTTTTCGATATGCTTCTATAAAAAGAAAGGAAACTTGGATGTGGGTTCTAAATTTTGTCTTTGATTCTTGCACCAGATGCTCCTTTTAATAAATCTACACCATCTAAACAACTGAATGCCTATATTTCAAAAATTTTCAGCTGACTACCACGTGGACCATATGTTTGACCGACTATTTATTCCGTACTGGCCGGTTCCTTGAATTGCCGTCTCTCAATGCTTTTGATTTTCTTTACCTCCCTGCAGGGATCTTAATTCCAACAGCTTCAGTGGGAGTATACCTTCTTCAATTGGCAACCTATCAAATCTTTATGTGCTGGATCTGTCAAATAATAGCCTTTCTGGGACTATTCCCATCTCTAGTGGGACAACACCTGGTTTGGATAAGCTACTTAATACGAAGCACTTGTATGTCTAAACTCTTTGTGAGAGTGTTTATATCAAAGCTTAAGCAGTCCCATATTTGGTCTTTACTTACATATTACTATTTTTACAGTCATTTTGGAAACAATCAGCTCGCTGGTGCTATCCCCTCTAGTCTTTTTAGTTCAAGCATGACGCTAATACATGTGTAAGTTCAATAGAACACCCTATTCACTTTTAGTGTTCCACATTATGTACTCGACTGACAGGACTAGATTAAATGTTATGACATGGTTATGCGTGTATGCAGTTTGCTTAATTGTATAGCAATATTAAAAAGCAAGCTTTCTGACGGGAAAGAGGTTTCATATAGATTAAAGCAGAGAAAATGTGTAGTGAATGTGGTTGTGTGTATGTTTAACAATGAGTTTTCTTCGAGCTGTTTGAGAGCTCGTTTTGTGGGAGCACATCCCTTGATAGCATCGCAAGCTTGATATCTAACTCTGGTTTTTTCTCTCCCTAATATTGTGTATCAAGAGTGTGCACGAGGAAGACACATTATATGCAGCCGCTATACTAGACTAGATGTTGATTCTAATGATAAATATTGGGTTTAGTTTCTAGATCTGACAATTCTCAACCTGCATTATTCAATTTTGGCATCTTGATATGATTTTGATTAAACAGGCTTTTTGAAAACAACAAGTTTAATGGCAGCATCCCTTCAACACTAGCACTAGTCCGGAAGCTTGAGGTGGTGTGAGTATCTGGATCACATGAATGCAATCACGATAAGTATCTCATAGCTATGAATTTCGATTGGTGTTTGGACTGATATTTTGTGGTCACAACAGGCGTCTCGATGGGAACTCGTTAACTGGATCTGTCCCGTCACAGTTCAGCAATCTCACAAGCGTCAATGTGCTGTAAGCAACTAAAAGGTGTTTGCCAATTTAGGCTTGTTTCCAAGAAGTCAGCTTATTGTGCATGTGGTTTACTTCAGGTACTTGTCAAACAATCAACTGAGTGGCCCCTTTCCCAATCTTTCAACTATGAAATATCTCAACTACGTGTAAGTAACAATCACCTTGCAAAATCAGGGACATGAATTGGTCTTCTTAATTACTTGCTTCCCCTACAAAGACAATTGTATTTTTCTTCATTTGGTCTTTGATCGAAATGTTACTTGCAGAGATTTGAGCAATAATACATTTGATGCATCAGTTTTTCCTTCATGGTTGTCAAACTTACAGTCTTTGACAACAATGTAAGTTTCTCTCTCGATCTGTCTGAATACACACACTTGCACTCCATGCAGACATACTAAATATTTCTACACAAGTTACATGAGTCATTTAAGGTATGCTACCAGGGTCCTTTTCAACCATCAGGTTTTAGTTAACCATAATATTATCTTGCTGGTCTTTCTTGGGTGTTTGTTGCGGATAATTGAGCCCTCACTTTGTATTGTCTGTTGGGTAAATGAATTGTCTCAATAGGGATCTCTTAAAATCTATCAATCATGAATCCAATTATATCCATCAAGCTCATCAAAGCAAAGGAATATACTTATAACTGGCCTACTCTGTGCATAATTCATCGCAAGCCTCAGTATTGTGTATAGCTTATCTTTCACGTGTGCTGAATAGACACCCCAAAGAACCTTTCTGATTTCTGTCTTCTATAATGGGATGAATGAATTTTCTAGGTTATTCTGCGAGGAAATTGAGATTGGATCATGGGAAACAAACTTGTTTTCGTCGATCCTATCAGTAAACTGAGCACTTTTAGGCAAAATTGATGTTGGCATCACTTTCACGAGCTCTTAGTAAGATTTCTGATGGTGCTGAGTTGCTAATTATCCGGTGAGGACCTAGTTTCCATCCAGAGGAGGGATGATGTTAATTTATGCCTGCTAACCTTCCCCTAGTCTTTGCCAACTTCACACCTAGAGCAAGCCATGTCAAGGAAAAAAAACCCTAAAGGCACAGAGTTCAGTGTGGTGTGGGTGGAGAGTGAGGATCATATGTGTGCTCGTAACTATATGGAGAAAGTTCCCAAAACAAAAAACTTTTTTGATAAAAAAGGTTTCAAATTATACGCTATACAAGTTTTTCCCCTAATGTCTTGGTGGCAGTGTGATGGAGAACACAGGACTTTTTGGTTCACTTCTGGGTGCGCTCTTCAACCTTCCTCAGTTACAAACTGTGTGAGTATCAATTTAATCTCATATCATCTTGCAATTCTTACGCTAGCCTGAAGTCCAAACTTAGAGCATCCGCACCAATATCTTTAAAATTTGGACTAAATTAGAGAGCAAAATGCCACTTTATAACTTTAGTTACCCATTTTTAAAATGTTCACTGCATCATACTCTTTAGTCAAACTCTCTTTTTAATTAAATATTCGTATTTAGGATAAAATGATAAAAAAAAATAAGATTTTCGCACCGATTCAAACGAATTGAAAATTTGAGAACTTAATTTTTTACATTGTCTTTTTTTTTTTGAAAATTTTTTTGACATTTATTAACAAAATTAAATATTCCAATTTTAATCTATTTGAATCGATGCAAAGATCTTATTTTTCTGATCCTTTTATCCTAAATAGTCGTAATGAATTTTTGGCTCTATAGCTTTCAACGAGCTCCCTAAAGAGAGCCCTAGAACCAAATATGAAAAGTTTGAAAAAACATTATGTCATTATGGTGTCCTTCCAAAATGGCATAACATAACCATTGGAAGGCATAATCATTAACCATTCGGAGGCATAACATGGGAACACCATAATGACTACATTTCGTAACAAGTATTTTGGTGTTTGTGCGTTCTCTTTTTTTTTTTTGCAAAATAAAAGAAACTTATCCTGAAACTTGATTCATTTAAACAGGAGAACTATTAAAAGAAGGGAATGAAGTAAAGTTGGCTTGTTTCATATAAACTAATTAAAAAATCAGTAACGTGTGAATAGTACCCCGTGGGAAATCATGAGGCACTGATGCAATGGCAATTTAAAGCCAAGTACAGGCAAGGCTGATGAAAGCCTATAAATGAGGTTTTCCTCTCTTGTTTAACTAAATGGAGCAAATAGAGATCCTAATGTGGATGCTCTTATAAGTATCTGACATCCTTAGACTTTAACCCAATAGGGTTTAGTTCTATATCTTCTATCATGAATTTTATAACCAACAACAATTTTCTTTGGCCTGTGTAACAGTTCATTGAGTAACAACAAGCTTAATGGCATTTTGGATGTTGGCTCCAGCTATGGCAACCAACTGAAACATGTAGATCTGCAGAACAATTTGATATCTGATTTTAATTTTACAAAGAGAGTGGGTACCACTGTTGAGTTCATGTAAGTGGGTATCACTATCGAGTTCATGTAGCCAGAAAACTTTCTTATTTGATTTTTGGGCATTTTGTCTTCTATATTTCGTTGAAGATTTAATATTTTCAATCTTATACAAGTTATACTACCCGGACATTTAGTATCTACTTTTCTTTCCTTCATCTATTGCATTGTTGTTTCAAAATCAAATCTTCTTTATAGTGTGCAGAACACTCGTTTGGTTGATAGTTTTAAGACCTTGTCGTTATGGAATATTTTTGAAAAATATAAATCATTTATATGAAAACACCAAATAGATGTCTCTGAATTCTCAAAAACCCTTTTTGCTAATAATTATACAACTAAACACGAAGGGTATTTGTTATTCAAAAGCAGCTCTCTAGAAGGTGTGCTGAAAAGAGAAACTCTCTGAAAACCAAAACTGAATGAAGTTATACGTTGCCCGTATAGAATTATAAGAACTTGTCTTTGCTTTATAAAGTATCATTTTACTACCTCATTGGTGTACCTCTATTTTTTCCTGCAGACTTGTAGGAAATCCAGCTTGCACGGAAACTCAACTATCCAACTCATCCTCATATTGTGTCATTCCACCGTCCAACTCCTCATATTCCACCCCACCTAACAACTGTATCCCTCATATGTGCAGTTCAAATGAAGTTTCTAGTCCCAACTGTAGATGTGCATATCCATACACAGGAATCCTAATCTTCAGAGCTCCTTCCTTCTCAGACCTCGGAAACTCAACTATCTATACAACTCTTGAGAGTTCTCTGATGGATTGTTTCCGGTCCAATCAACTTCCGGCGGATTCAGTTTCTCTTAGTAGTCCGACCAAAACTACAGATAACAACCTTGTGATAAGCCTAGAAGTGTTTCCATATGGCCAAGATAATTTCAATCGAACAGGAATTTCTAGAATTGCATTTGTCTTGAACAGCAAAAAGTTCACGCCTCCCAACACTTATGGAACCTTTTCTTTCCAAGGCAATCCTTATAAGTTCTTTGCAGGTATTTAGTTTTTTTCCTTAGTGCAAAAGAAATGTGAGAACTATTTGGTCTCGTTCTAATATCTTTCTTATCCCAAAGGAAACAATTCGTCAAATCGAGGGGTGATTATTGGAGCGGCAGTTGGTGGTTCCGTTGTTCTGCTATTGGCTCTCCTTGCAGGATTTTATGCTTTCCGTCAAAAGAGAAGAGCTGAAAAGGCTGATAGAGTGAACACCCCTTTTGGTAAACTCAGGAGCTCACCTCAACAATTTATTTGCGCAACAATGGTATTATGTTTTTCTCGGGCTTAATTTACTGCTTTAATTATGTCGCACCATTGCAGCTTCTTGGGACCCGAATACAACCAGTGGTGGTGTTCCTCTGTTAAAGGAAGCAAGGTGTTTCTCATATGATGAGCTTAAGAAATACACAAACAA
>BPLS01023753.1:31930-43928 GCA_019656275.1 Rhododendron kiyosumense
ACCTGACCAGTTATACCTGCAGTGCTGGTCTTCATTGGCAGCAGCATAGAAAGAAAAGGAGTACCAAGTATTAACTCCTGTTGAAGATTTCTAATACAAAGAAAAGTTGTCTCAAGACAAACTCCTTTGTTACAAATGTAAACATTATTAAGTTTGTATTTAATCATCATTTTTGCTCCACTAGCATTAGTGAGGCTTTGAGAAGTTTTCTCAAAATATTGTGTTGGAACAATTCCTTCTTGGATGCAATTCATGTCTGCACCACTATCAACCAAAGCAATTATATTGTTGATAGTATATTCCTTGTGAATTACCAGGTTAACCTTTATGTGCCATTTCTGGTAAACAATTCTATTAATTGAATTCAAATAGGCCAAATCATCAACCTTGCTTGATTCGCCTTTATTTTCCAAGACAACCAGTCTTGTCTTCATGTCATAAAATTCTTGAGCAGCTTTATTTTTAAAGGTATTTAATAATTTTATTTCTGCCTTCAAGGTATTTATTTCTCCTTTTAATTCAGGAATGGTAACGGGCTTAAGGTTATCAACCTGTTCCAATCTATCAAGAACAGTTTTTAAACTATAATTTTCCTTGGGAAGATAAGGTCTTTCTTCCTCTTCTTCTTTCATAGAAGATATGCAAGTTTCTATTATTTTCATTTTTAGTTGAGGATCTTCAATTTGATCAATAATTTCTAGAAGACCCTGTTGTTTCTCAGTAAGTACATTTATACTGAGACCATTCATTTCAACTATTGCCTTCCAATAGTTATCGGAAGCTGAACATTCAATATCATTGCAGCTGCAATTATTAGTGATGTCTTCTTCTTCTTCATCTGAGGAAGAGGAAGTGTCCTGATCCTCGGAAAGATCATTCAATTGATCCTCGGATTCAGAATCACTAGAATCTAATAAAAGCTTATAAAGAGTTTGTTTTAACTCTTCGTCCATCTGGAGTTCTTCCAGTTTCTTCTTAACCTTGCACTTATTGGCATAGTGGCCAATTTTACCACATTTAAAGCATTTTGCGGTAATTTTCTTTTTGTCTTTACTATGCTTCTTCTTAGTAGAAGTATTCTTTGAACTTGATGGTTCATCTT
Source organism: Rhododendron kiyosumense (assembly GCA_019656275.1). Lineage (NCBI taxonomy): Eukaryota > Viridiplantae > Streptophyta > Magnoliopsida > Ericales > Ericaceae > Rhododendron > Rhododendron kiyosumense. The sequence continues at coordinate 33,033 of BPLS01023753.1, forward strand.
TATCCTTATGTTTCTTCTTTCCAAACTTCTTTTTGGAATATTTTCGAGTAGTTTTATTACTACCCTTATTCTTTTGAGGTTTTGAATATTGGGGTATATCATAACCAAATTGGTCACAAAATTGTCCTAACTCCTACTTCTTAGTTAGGTTTTGTTTTTTCAATTGGTTATGCAACTTTATGTCATTACACAAAGTTAATCCTTCTTGTACAATTATGGCTATTAATTGGCCATAAGTGTATCTATTATAATCAATTGTTAGACCATTATTTTGGTCTCTTAATTTCTTCCTTATCTTTTCTGCAAAGAAATAAGGTAAACCATCTACAAATTTAGACTTCCAATGCTCACTATTAGCATCGTATCTTTGCATTACTTTTGCCAAAAATACATCTTTATACCAACGAAAATGAGTTAACGTTGGACATTTAAGATTTTGAAGTAATTCTCTACTTCTTTCCAGTTGGTTATCCCAATGACCAATAAAATGTAATATTATGGATTGAATAAGGGTATAAACAGTATCTTGTTTTATACCACCAGTTTCATTTGGTTTCACGGCATTTAATATTTCTTGCCGCTGGTTATCAGTTAGGACGTTGTCCCACCAACCTTTAAGCATACCAGTGAACCCAACTGTGATCCACCCAGCAACTTCTTTATCCTCATTTTTATTGTTTGCACATATTGTACTATACATTAACATTTGATGTGCTACACCAAAAATTTGATATTCGGTCATACCATCTATGTTCCATTCATAAATGGTTCTACCACTATAAGACATCTGTTTTTGGTATCCAGATTCTTCATATAACATATCTTGAGGGGTAGGCCTTGGATAGTAATATCTATCAGCTCCACCATAAGTATAATTTTTGGGGTATTGTATTTTGTTAATAGTCTCATTCTGAGATTCCATAAAAGAATTTTCCAATTCTGTTATTTCTTGATTGGACATCTCCTGATCTTCTTCTATTACATTAAGAGTTAAGCCCTTAAATCTTTTTTGTAACTCTTTGATTAATTCAGTATTTTTACTAGGATCAGTAAGATTGAATCCTGTTATCGGTATTGGTGGTCGGATATTTGAGGGTGAAATTTCATCCTCTTTTTTCTCCGCCTTTGAAGATATATTTCTAATATCTTCTCTAGTCTGAGCAATTTGCCCTTCCATACGAATCAACTGATCTCCTATTGTATTGAGACAAACATTAGTATGGTTATTCTGTTTATAAACCTTTCCATTCGGATCTGTGTTTGTAGGTTTAACAAAAGCAGCAGTTTCCAAAGGTGGTTCATTTTCAGAGTTGCCCTCAATTGACAACGGTATAGTTGGAGGATGGACAGCACTAATAACATTACCTGCCATAGACCTCCAATTCCTATGATAATCTTGTATCACATTAATGGATTGATCAATTTCTATCCAGTATCTTCCATAAAACCATTGGGTAAATGGAACGATCTTATTATTTTTCTCAAGCCAATCATAAAATTCTTCTTTGAATTTTTGTAATTGATCAGCATTAAATTTTTTAAAGTACCATGTCCTGAATTCTTGGTACTTGGGTTGTTGAAATTCTTTATTAATTTCTTGTCTTTGTTCAGGTCCTATTATCATTATTAATGGTAAAGGCCATTTCACTGGCAGTAGGTGATTCATTATCACGTTCCCTATTAGGGTGTGTATAAACACCATGTGGTATTTGATTTTCAGATATTCTTATTCCAACTAAATTATCATCTCTTGGATGAATTGACTCAGGTATCTCTGAGGTAGAGTGCCGACTAGTATTTGGAATACTAACCCTATATGGCACTTGGGTATTTGGAAGACTATTCCTAGAGCTTCTGCTCCTGAGTAACCTTTCTGGTTGATTACTCCTAAAATTTAAGACAACTGTTCCATCGTCCTCTTGAACTATGTGTTCAATTCTATTGGCAATTGGTCTAGGTGGAACAGCATCAGTTATGGTCCAACTATCTGGGAAAGTAATTTCTTCCCAATTAATTAACCTATTGGTTGCAATATTAGATGTCAACATATTGGATTCGATCAAAACAGTTTGATCTGCAGGGCGCATAATTCGTACCCTAGGTTTCATAGTATTCATGACTTTATAGTAAATTCTATAAATCACAGCAATTACTTCAGACCCAGGTAGAAAATCATAACCTCTAGTCTGGATTCTACAATTCAAGGCTTCTCCTATATTCCTATCAGTGAGGGATAGAGAAAAATCAGGATAAGTATTGAAATATACAGGACCATGACTTAAACTAGTCTCAACAGCCCCTATTATTGATTGTCGCCAATTATTACACCTGCCATCTCTTAATGTGACTTGTAGGCAAGTATCCATTCCAAGTAGTGTTAAAGGTTTAAGAGCAATTTGCACCAAACCAATATGAACATATTTGTAATTATTCATGTGTGCAATTAAATCTCTACGATCTAAGAGATTTATTATTTTATCATTGAGCTCTAAGCTCTCTGTTCTTTCCACGGTTTTTATTGCCATGGAACTTCTAAATTGAAATAATCCATGCCCATAAATAGTTGAAGGGCGTACTGGAGGAATTGTCCAGTGGTTCAATTGTTCTTGCACATTAGCATATTCCACTAATTCGGAATTTTTTATTGAATTATCATCAGATCTAAATAATCTTCTCATTATGAGATGATTGTGTTAGTACTCACATAAATCATCAAATATCATAATCCAGCCTCTTTTTTTTTTTTTTTTTTTTTTTTTTTTTTTTTTTTTTTAAATGGAAGAGAACATTCCTGATAGCACGTCTGTCAACGGTTTACCGGAGCAATAGGCCAAATCACCCTTCCCGGGTCCTCACGGCCAGACAAATCCGAACGCGACTTGGGTGACGTCCCACTACCATGAATGTTATCTTACATTCAAAATTTTTGATTGTTTAAATCTTAAAAACATTTTTATTATAAAAGGCTTCCTTATGATACCATGACTTATGCTTGTACTAACACTCTATGTTAAGCCATTTTGGCTTTGATACCAAAGATGATTGGCACAAGGCTGAACTTGCTCTAAAGCATCAAGCATTTGTAGTATGAGTGCATGCGCGCGTGTGTGATTGAGAAATATGTTAGAATATTGTAATCATATAATATCATAATTATGTGCTGATATGATTACGATATTATATGATTGCCTTGATTTTATTTTGATTGTAATTGATTATAATTTCATTATAATTAGGATGATTCCCTTCCATTGTTAGGCTCCCTCCCCTTGTATAAATAGAGGTCTCATTGTATAGTTTTATAATTGAATTCAATAAAATATCTCCTTTCATCTTTAACAAAATAGATGAGGAGAGAGATCGAGAGCATTTCGTGTGTGAGTGCGCATGGGTGTGTGGGAGATAGAGGGGTGGAAAAGAGCATATAGGATCACTTCAACGTCCCAATTTCACATTTTTAAGACAAAACGTTTTATGTGTCAACTTGTAGGCTGTAGCCAATGGATTACATCAAGAGTTGCATCCTAATATAACAGTACAGGCAACATGTGACAGAGGCACAAAAGAGGTTTAATGAAACAAAACATTGCCACTAACGAGGACATTAGAGGTGGGTCCTGACTCTTTTTTTCTCTAATGTAAAAGCGTAGAGGAGGGGGTGACCAAGCATGAAGTCCTTCCCTGGCATGAACATAGGGACTCCAGACCAATGGCGAGCCCCCATGAAAGAAAGTTGAAACCTACAGGTGTGAAACGCCCCATCCACGGCTGAAGAAGGCAATAGGCAGATCATGGGATTCAAACGGAAGGCATCGGCAAGCTTCGAATCCGTGAGCACATGAGAGCCAAACCCAATAGGGGTCACCATTGCCATCTTGGCTACCCCCGGGTGGTAGGTGGGTCCCTTCCAGAGCTTACTATTTGTTTTGTTTCTAGTTGGTATAATGGGAAGACTTTCTTCTGCTTAAGAGTTCTAATTAGGAACAAGAGGAAATGAATGAAACAATTTGCTGGTTTTGAAGTTATTTGTTTCTCTTGAGTAATGGGTTTACGAATTGAGATCTTTCTGTTGTCTATTTCCATCCAATTTCTCGTTGCAACAGAGCCGACGAATCCTCAGGACCGTAAGTTCAAATCTTTTGTTTCATACTAGTTCATTGACACCACTAAGTTGTTTTCAAGTTTAATGATCACCAATAGATTACACAAGTGAAAACAAAACAAGAAGAAGCGCTTTAGTTTCCCACAAAATGCGTCCTTCGAAAACATCTAAAATTTTGTTCGTCGAGATTAAGACTAAGATAGAATACTCTAGAGCTCTTTTGGTTGCTTTCTCTTGCACTCTTTTGATGAGAAAATTAGTTAACGATGAACATGTCGATATTAAGTTTAATTAGTAGATATCTTTAAATTTAAGCAATTAAATGGTTGGACTTTGTTAATTACTTAGTTTGGAGAAGTTAACTTCTGTCTGTTGTTATTTTATTTTCCCGGGAACATGTCTGTTGTTAAAATTAAGCAACTGGTTCACTAAAGCTAGAGGTCTTAGATTTGCTACCATTCAGGTATGTTCTTTCTTATTCACGAATGGCAGAATAATCAAAAAAGCAGTACCTTGAACCAGTAACAAAGGTGTCTTCTAGTAAAGTGAAATCCATGGAGAGGGCAACCTCGAAGAAGGATGTTGCTTTTATTCTTGTCTTCCCGGCCATCATTGGGTTCTCATGTGCAATGCATTTGTTTTGTAAATTCTGATAAGAAAGTGGTTAGCAGTAATTCTAGTTCCGATCTCTAGTTATCACCTCTCCCAGAATGCCTTAATGCTTTCATCTACGTACAAGGAATGGCAACTGGCAAGGAAAGTTTAATTTTGAGAATTGAGTGTGGTGTATGAATGCATAAGAACTTTTTTCTTAACGGGAAACTTATTGGACTAATGATCTTATGAACTAGTTGCTGCTCTGAAGAATCTCAAGGAGGCCTGGACGAACATACCACTGAATTGGGATGGGCTTGACCCATGTGGCAGCAGTTGGGTTGGAATTCAGTGCAACAATTCACGCATCACAGCCATGTAAGTCCCAATTGTATTTTCCCATCTACTTGTGGAAAGTTGCTTATTCATTTTTCAATAACTGAAGTTAACTGTCACTTCCATTTTCAGAATATTACCAAGCATGGGTTTGATTGGTCAGCTGACTGGAGACATTGGACAGTTGTTGGAATTACAGATGCTGTATGTCTTCTTCTATTTTTCATGTTCCTCTTCTCCCATAGTCACACTGGACATATGTGCTTTCTTGGCTTTTGTTTTGTATTTCCTCATAAGAATTGTCCAAAGTATGGTCTGACTGCCAGCTTCCGCATACAGGGATCTCTCATACAACAAAGGTTTGACAGGACCTCTTATTCAGTCAATTGGAAGTTTGAAGAAGTTAACATACCTGTGAGAAAGTTTTGATTGTTGTTAAAGGGTATGGCTTACAAGTATTTGTAATAACCCTTTCTAACCAATTGCTTCTACTTGGCGATTCAGAGCCCTGGTCAGTTGCAGCTTCAATGGTCCCATTCCAGACACGATAGGGTCCCTGCAGCAGCTGTTCTATCTGTAAGGATTTGGACTTTGGTACTTTTGGTCTCACGCATTTACAAACTGATCATCCATCCCCTGAAGTAATTGACATGACAGAAGAATGGAAAGGACATCATCTCCAACCTTCTACAAACTTTTGACATAATAAATGACCACTCTTTTGAAAGTTTCATCTTAAGTTCGTCAACGATATGAAAGTACGAAGTTTTTAAAATCAATAAGTTAGATCACATGATGAATGCCTATGTTTTATTTTTGCTCTATATGCGCCCTAAACTTTCCTAGTTTTTCGAATAGTTGGTCGCCCACAGGCCCAACACCACGTGACCTATTCAGGTGAAGTGTTGAACCTATTTCCAGAAACAAGTCTTCGATATGTTTCTATAAAAAGAAAGGAAACTTGATTGTGGGTTCTAGATTTTGTCTTTGATTCTTGCACTTGATGCTCCTTTTCATAAATCTACACCATCTAAACAACTGAATGTCTGTATTCCAGAAATTTTCAGTTGAGTACCGCGTGACCATATGTTTGACGGACTATTTATTCCGTACTGGCCAGTTCCTTGTATTGCTGTCTCTCAATGCTTTTGATTTTCTTTACTCCCCTTCAGGGATCTTAATTCCAACAGCTTCAGTGGGAGTATACCTCCTTCAATTGGCAGCCTATCAAACCTTTATGTGCTGGATCTGACGAATAATAACCTTTCTGGGACTATTCCCGTCTCTAGTGGTACAACACCTGGTTTGGATATGCTGGTTAATACGCAGCACTTGTATGTCTAAACTCTTGGTGAGAGTGTTTATATCAAAACTTAAGCAGTCCCATATTTGGTCTTTACTTACATATTGCTATTTTTACAGTCATTTTGGAAACAATCAGCTCTCTGGTGCAATCCCATCTAGTCTTTTTAGTTCAAGCATGAAGTTAATACATGTGTAAGTTCTATAGAACACCCTATTCACTTTTAGTGTTCCACATTATGTACTCGACTGACCGGACTAGATTACATGTTATGACATTGTTATGCATGTATGCAGTTTGCTTACTTGTATGGCAATATTAAGAAGCAAGCTTTCGTATGGGAAAAGAGGTTTCATATAGGTTAAAGCAGAGAAAATGTATAGTGAACATGGTTGTGTGTATGTTTAACAATGAGTTTTCTTCGAGCTGTTGAGAGCTCGTTTTGTGGGAGCACATCCCTTGATAGCATCGCAAGCTTGATGTCTAACTCAGGTTTTTTCTCTTCCTAATATGGCGTATCAAGAGTGTGCACGAGGAAGACACATTATATGCAGCCACTATACTAGACTAGATGCTGATTCTAATGATAAATATTGGGCTTAGTTTCTAGATTTGACAATTCTCAACTTGCATTATTCAATGTTGGCATCTTGATATGATTTTGATTAAACAGGCTTTTTCAAAACAACCAGTTTAATGGTAGCATCCCTTCAACGCTAGCACTAGTCCAGAAGCTTGAGGTGGTGTGAGTATCTGGATCACATGAATGCAATCACGATAAGTATCTCGTAGCTATGAATTTTGATTGGAGTTTGGATTGATATTTTGTGGTCGCAACAGGCGTCTCGATGGGAACTCGTTAACTGGATCTGTCCCGTCACAGTTCAGCAATCTCACAAGCGTCAGTGTACTGTAAGCAACTAAAAGGTGTTTGCCAATTTAGGCTTATTTCCAGGAAGTCAGCTTATTGTGCATTTGGTTTACTTTAGGTACTTGTCAAACAATCAACTGAGTGGCCCCATTCCCAATCTTTCAACTATGAAATATCTCAACTACGTGTAAGTAACAATCACCTTGCAAAATCAGGGACATGAATTGGTCTTGTTAATTACATGCTTCACCTATGAAGACGATTGCATTTTTCTTCATATGGTCTTTTGATGGAAATGTTACTTGCAGAGATTTGAGCAATAATACATTTGATGCATCAGTTTTTCCTTCATGGTTGTCGAACTTACAGTCCTTGACAACAATGTAAGTTCCTCTCTTGATCTGTCTGAATACACACACTTGCACTCCACGCAGACATACTAAATATTTCTACACAAGTTACATGAGTCATTTAAGGTATGCTACCAGGGTCCTTTTCCTCCATCAGGTTTTAGTTAACCATAACATTATCTTGCTGGTCTTTCTTGGGTGTTTGTTGCGGATAATTGAACCATCACTTGTATTGTCTATTGGGTAAATGAATTGTCTCAATAGGGATCTCTTAAAATCTATCAATCATGAATCCAATTATATCCATCACGCTCATCAAAGAACAGGAATCTACTTATAACTGGCCTACTTTGTGCATAATTCATCACAAGCCTTAGGATTGTGTACAGCTTATCTTTCACATGCGCTGAATAGAGACCCCAAAGAACCTTTCTGATTTCTGTCTTCTATAATGGGATGAATGAATTTTCTAGGTTATTCTGCGAGGAAATCGAGAGAGGATCATGGGAAACAAACTTGTTTTCTTCAATGCTATCAGTAAACTAAGCACTTTTAGGCAAAATTCATGTTGGCATCACTTTCACAAGCTCTTAGTAAGATTTCTGATGATGCTGAGTTGCTGATTATCCTGTGAGGACCTAGTTCCCATCCGGAGGAGGGATGAAGTTAATTTATGTCTGCTATCCTTTCCCTAATCTTTGCCAACTTCACACCTAGAGCAAGCCAATGTCAAGGAAAAAAAACCCAAACAGGCACAGAGTTCAATGTGGTGTGGGTGGAGGGTGAGGATCATATGTGTGCTTGTAACTAAAACAAGAAAGTTCCCAAAACAAAAAAACTTTTTTGATAAAAGATTTCAAATTATACGCTATACATGTTTTCCCCCTAATGCATGTCTTGGTGGCAGTGTTATGGAGAACACAAGACTTTATGGTCCAATTCCGAGCACGCTCTTCAACCTTCCTCAGTTACAGACTGTGTGAGTATCAGTTTAATAATTTAATCTCATGTCATCTTGCAATTCTTATACTAGCCTGAAGTTCAAACTTATATGTATCTGACATCCTTAGACTTTAACCCAAAATGGTCTAGTTCTATATTTTCTCTCGTGAATTTTATAACCAACAAAAGTTTTCTTTGGCCTTTGTGACAGTTCATTGAGCAACAACCAGCTTAATGGCATTTTGGATGTTCCCTCTAGCTATGGCAATCAATTGGAACTTGTAGATCTGCAGAAAAATTCGATATCTGAATTTATTTTTACAAAGAGAGAGGGTACCACTGTTGATTTCATGTAAGTGGGTATCACTCTCAAGTTCATGTGGCCCGAAAACTTATTTATTTGATTTTTGGGCATTTTATCTACTATATTTCGTTGAAGATTTGATATTTTTAGTCTTATACAAGTTCTACTACCTAGACATTTAGTATCTACTTTTCTTTCCTTCATCTGTTGCATTGTTGTTTCAAAATCGAATCTTCTTTACAGTGTGCAGAAAACTCGCTTGGTTGACGGATTTGAGACCTTGAATATTTTTGAAAAAAATAAATCATTTATATGAAAACACCAAATAGATGTCTCTGAATTCTCAAAAACCCTTTTGGTTAAACTTTTTTACCTGCAGACTTGTAGGAAATCCAGCTTGCACAGGAACAGGAGGGAGAAACACATACTGTGTGTAGAGACCCGTATTTAATTAAATTAACTTTAATGTTTATAAGTGAGAAAAATAGGAAGTGTGATGTGTTTATATGATTTGGGGCTAAAGTGTTTGAATTGATTAGTTGAAGGGTGCAAGTGTGATTTGAGGATGTGTGGGTATATATAGGAGGGTGAGAGAGTAGGAGATTATTTTCTCCCTCACTCCCTCACCGGCTTTCTCTCTCTCTTACCAGCTCTCTCCCTCTCTCTTGCTCCCTCTCCAAATTTCTCTCAAAACCCACCAAAATAACCTTCAAACCTTCATCCTTTACGTGTAAGGTGGTCCGTACCACGTTGGTTTGAGCTCGGAGGAGTCGTATTTCGTTCGAATCAAGGTTTTCGGAAAGCTAGGGCTCGTATTTTCGTGGGTTTCATTCTTCGGCATCGAGGTAGGAATTCTACCTCTCAATATATGTAATAGAAGTGTTTTCTAGCCTTAAATCATGTCTTTGGTTGTTGTTGTTGTTGTTGGTGTTGTTGTTGTTGTTGGAATCGCCGAAATCTGCAGAAAATCTGGGCGAACACCCGTTTGTATCGATACTGCTCTGCTCAGTATCGATACAGAAACCTCTGGAATGCTCTTAGCTACTGTCGTATCGATACTGAATTAATCAGTATCGATACAATGCTCTCTGGACCGTTTTTAGCCCTTGTTGTATAGATACTGGAATTCGCAGTATCTATACAACAGTAGCTTATCCCAGCCATGGTTCTTTGCTTCAAACTCCATTGTTTTGGCTCCCGATCACTTCTAACTTGTTCTAGACATCACCAAATCACTCCATTATATTGTTAATCTTATTCCTTGAGTTCGTTGTGTGTCATTTGCATCCCTTGCCCTTGTTCGATAAAATTTGACGGCGATTAATATATGAACTTCGATTGAATTGAATTGAATTGAAATGACACATTATGAGAGCATGAGACGTTTGGATCTTTGTTGACACAACGAGAACATTCGGGGCCCATCGACGGGTGGGTGCCTGGCAGGGGATATCAGGGTCCCATAATTAGCCTGGCAGGAGCTTATGCTCATATCGAACATTCAAGGCCCAACCTTTTAGGTGGGTGCTTGGCAGGGGATATCAGGGTCCCATAATTAGCCTGGCAGGAGTTTCAGCTCATGACACATACGACGAGATGGTTTTGGACGCATGGAAGGTGGGAATGGTTTTAGTGTGAGTTAAGCGGTGATCGTCGAGTTGTTGTTTCGAGGTTAATAAGTCAAGAGTGTTGATTTCCGTTTTGACCTTGTTTAGGTTCCTATTCTTTGATCATCTTTGCATTTCTTTTGCATATAATGTTAGTGTAGAATTTCCTACTGGGCTAGTGTAGCTCAAGCCTATTATCATTTTCAGGTACCGACGCCGGGCAATAGCATGCATGCTTAGAGTGCTTGAATGTGATCATTATTTTGAAAGCTAACATTGAAGAGTTACTTAGGCGTCTTTGTAAATCTCTTTTGAAGATGTATTTGTAACTTTATTTGTAGATCTTTGACGATGGAATATTGAAATCCTTAACTCTCGAATATTCAGTACTTATGTTAATTTGGGCCTTGGAGCCAAAGGTGTAATATTTTGGGAATTCTACATTATTTTGGTTATCGTAAGGATTATGGCGAAGTTTATTTATGGA
>BPLS01023753.1:68395-78402 GCA_019656275.1 Rhododendron kiyosumense
TGGCTAAATTCCAACCGACTACGCCATATCACGGTAAATCGCACACACCGCAAGCGACCAATACAAACCAATTATGAATCACCTTAAAATAAGGAAAATGATATTGGCACTCCAAAAATTGATGCAGGCACTCCAAAAAACAAAGGAAAATGACTTTGGAATTACACTGATTTTGGAGTGCCTGCATCAATTTTTGGAGTGCCAATATCATTTCCCTAAAATAATATCCAACCAAGAATTACGTCCTTTCTCTATAGAGACCGAAAGAGAACGAAATGGAAGAACAAAATACCAAACTCACCACCTGAGAGGAAACCACCTTAGAATCCTTCAACTTGGACTTCTGCGGCTCTCTACTCTTAAAACCACCCACTACTCACGTTCAAGCGTAAATGATACTAGATAACCACTTAATAAAAGTACTAATTATTAACGGTACACCACAAAATACTAAAAACCAAACAATTTCATACTAAGCAATGCTAAAATGTTTGTGCTAAGAATTAAAAAACCTAACATATTTATTAATATAGTAAATTATATAGAATATACAAAAACAATAGAATTGCTTGAATTGTCTCAGCGTATCAAGTCTAAGAGCAATTCACTATACAATATTTAGCAATATTGCTCCCATTGGTAACAATTGCTAAACTATAAAATGTATAGCCTGTGGCTTAGACATTTTTGAATTTTGGACATTATGCATTATAGAGTTCTAATTAGTAAGTGACTGCTATTTTCACATTAGACATCTCATTTCGCCAATGTAATGACAATGTTCTAATATGTGAAACAAAAAATTGGCAATGAAATGATATTTGACATGTCTTAGAAAGATTAAAAGTAAATTTTAGAAATATAATTAACTAGAGAAAATACAAATTATACATGTTAAAATCTTAAATTTAAAAAAAAAAATGAGTGGGGCGCATGCCCCCGCTCATCCCATGCTCCCTCCACCACTAGTAAAACTAATTAGACTTATACTCCCCAAAACTATAATAGTGCCGGCAACAATAATACTACTGAACGGAGATAGAAAATATTAGGATCCAAAACAAAAACATCCATTTTCTTTACAGGAATATAATTATGAGGAATAAGAAAAGATAAGGTGTATAACATTCCATGCATCTCTTTCATGTGCCCTAATCTTGGCCAAGCCCTTCCTATCATATGGGTTACATCATTTTAAATAACATGTTGAATTATCTACCCAAAACCCATCAGCTATGTGGATTTGACAATTCAAAAGGCCACATTAAGAAACTTGTTGAGCAAATAGTAATAATTAAGCACATGAAAATTGAAAATACAACTCTAGAAAGATTCTACTATTTTGTTGTGGCCAAGTAAACTAGCCGACCAAATTCTCTAAAATATGTGTCATCAGGAAGTCCCAAGGGAAAGTCCATTTGTTGGTGTCGAAATGGCATTGCCTAAGTCATTTTTTCTTTTTAGCTTAGTGCAGTACAAAATGCCAAAAAATAGCAATACTATTGCACCAATTTGCTTGTCATTTTGGAACAATTTCAAATCCGGATCATGGAATTAAACCCATCTCTTCTTTAGATGATGTGACAAGTTTTTGGGTGTATTGCATGCTTGCAGCTATGCATGCTTGCAGCTATGTAATATAAAGAATACACTCAATGAGAGTACATGGTAATCCATGCTTGCTTGCTAAAAGGAACGTTGCTCTTGTGTAGCTATGTAAGCGACAAAGCCATTTTGGCTTTGAGGGGACCAAAATATCCTTGGCTTTTAACCATGAGGCTGCCTTTGATTATGGGCATTGGTGTAATTCCGTAGGTTCTGCCCCTACTTTCCAAGGTGCTGACCCTACTTGTGCAAGTTTTTTTCCAAATCACTTTTATGGGTTTTTCGACTTTCATAGTTTTCCCTTTGTGTCCTGTTTCGGCATTTCATTCTTGGCTAGCCTGTCCTTTGCAAGGGGGTCCTGTGGTAAATTCAGGCGGCCTTCTCTCTGTTCTTCTCCCAAACTAATTATCAGATTCAAATCTCTGTTGTCCCTGTTTCCTCTCTTCAATACCATTTGACCATTTCTACTACTGTGAACATCAAAACCATTAATACTCCACCTTATACCAAACGGAAGAACGAAATGATAGATGACCACTTAATATCCTTCAACTTCGACTTCTGTGGCTCTCCACTCTTAAAACCACCCACTACTCACGATTTAAGCCTAAATGATAGATAACCACTTAATAAAACTACTTATTTACGGTACATCACAAAATACTAAAACTAATTAGACTTATACTCCCCAAAACTATAATAGTGTTGGCAACAATAATACTGCGTGGAGATAAAAAATATCAATTAGGAACCAAACCAAAAAAAATCCATTTTCTTTTACAGGAATATTATTATGAGGAATAAGAAAAGATAGGGTGTAACATTCCATGCATCCCTTTCATGTGTCCTAATCTTGGCAAAGCCCTTCCTATCATGTGGGTTACATCATTTTAAATAACATGTTGAATTATCTACCCAAAACCCATCAGCTATGTGGATTTGACAATTCAAAAGGCTACATTAAGAAACTTGTTGAGCAAATAGTAATAAGCGCATGAAAATTGAAAATACAACTCTAGAAATATTCTACTATTTTATTGTGGCCAAGTAAACTAGTCGACCAAACTCTCTAAAATACGCGCGTGTCATCAGGAAGTTCCCAGGGAAAGTCCATTTGTTGGTGTCAAAATGGCATTGCCTAAGCCATTTTTTCTTTTTAGCTTAGTGTAGTACAAAATGCCGAAAAATAGCAATACCATTGCACCAATTTGCTTGTCATTGTGGCACAATTTCAAATCCGGATCTTGGAATTAAACTCATCTTTTCTTTAGCTGATGTGAGCAATTACCAAACTTGATGCCAAATTTTGACACTAAAATGGCATTTCCAAAATTTGGCATCACATTCGGCTCATTGGTGGAGAGTGTTTTGCTATTAAATAATGGCAAATTTTGATTTAGCATGATTGGCACAAGGCTGAACTTGCTCTAAAGCATCAAGCGTTTGTAGTGTCAGTGCATGCGCGCGTGTGATTGAGAAATAGATGAGGAGAGAAAGAGCATTTCGTGTGTGAGTGCGCGTGGGTGTGTGAGAGATAGAGGGGAGAAAAGAGCATATAGGATCACTCCAACGTCCCTCTTCCACATCTTTAAGTCAAAACGTTTTATGTGTCAACTTGTAGGCTGTAGCCAATGGACTAGACCAAGAGTTGCAACCTAATATTACAGTACAGGCAACATGTGACAGAGGCACAAAAGAGGTTTAATGAAACACAACATTGCCATTAACGAGGACATTGGAGGTGGGTCCCATCTCTTTTCTTCTCTAATGTAAAGGGATAGAGGAGGGGGCGACCAATCGTAAAGTCCTTCCCTGGCGTGACCATAGGGACTCTAGACCAACGGCGAGCCCCCATGAAAGAGAGTTGAAACCTATAGGTGCGTAATGCCCCATCCAAGGCCGAAAAAGGCAATAAGCAGATCATAGGATTCAAACGGAAGGCATCGGCACGTCTCGAACCCCGTGAGCACATGAGAGCCAAACCCAACTGGGGTAACCAATGCCATCTTGGCTACCACCCCGGGTAGTAGGTGGGTCCCTTCCGGAGCTTACTATTTGTTTTGTTTCTAGTTGGTATAATGGAAGACTTTCTTTGCTGAAGAGTTCTAATTAGGAGCAAGAGGAAATGAATGAAACAATTTGCTGGCTTTGAAGTTATTTGTTTCCCTTGAGTAATGGGTTTACGAATTCAGATCTTTCTGTTGCTTATTTCAATCCAATTTCTCGTTGCAACAGCGGACACGAATGATTGGGACCGTAAGTTCAAATCATTTGTTTCATACTAGTTCATTGACACCGCTAAGTTGTTTTCAAGTTTAATGATCACCAATAGATTACACTAGTGTAAAGAAAACAAGAAGAAGCGGTTTAGTTTCCCACAAAATGCGTCCTTCAAAAACATCCAAATTTTGTTCGTTGAGATTAAGACTAAGATAGAATACTCTAGAGCTCTTTTGGTTACTTTCTCTTGCACTTTTTTGATGAGAAAATTGGTTAACGATGAACATGTCGATATTAAGTTTAATTAGTAGATATCTTTAAATTTAAGCAATTAAATGGTTGGACTTTGTTAATTACTTAGTTTGGAGAAGTTAACTTCTGTCTGTTGTTATTTTATTTTCCCGGGAACATGTCTGTTGTTAAAATTAAGCAACTGGTTTACTAAAAGCTAGAGGTCTTAGATTTGCTACCATTCAGGTATGTTCTTTCTTATTCACGAATGGCAGAATAATTAACAAAGCAGTACCTTGAACCAGAAACAAAGGTGTCTGCTAGTAAAATGAAATCGGAGGAGAGGGCGACGTCAAAGAAGGATGTTACTTTTATTCTTGTCTTCTTGGCCATCATTGGGTTCTCATGTGCAATGCATTTGTTTCGTAAATTCTGATAAGAAACTAGGTTAGCAGTATTTCTAGTTCCAATCCCTAGTTATCACCTCTCCCGTAATGCCTTCACGCTTCCATCTACAAGGAATGGCAACTGGCAAGGAAAGTTTAATTTTGAGAATGGAGTGTGGTATATGAATGCATGAAAACTTTTTTCTTAATGGGGACACTTGTTGGACTAATGATCTTATGAACCAGTTGCTGCTCTGGAGGCTCTCAAAGATAACTGGACGAACATACCACCGAATTGGGGTGGGCTTGACCCATGTGGCAGCAGTTGGGTTGGAATTGAGTGCAATAATTCACGCATCACATCCATGTAAGTCCCAATTGTATTTTCCCATCTACTTGTGGAAAGTTGCTTATTCATTTTTCAATAACTGAAGTTAACTGTCACTTCCATTTTTCAGAATATTACTGAGCATGGGTTTGAGTGGTCAGCTGACCGGGGACATTGCACAGTTGTCGGAATTACAGAAGCTGTATGTCTTCTTCTATTTTTCATGTTCCTCTTCTCCCATAGTCAGATCCAGTTCCAACTGATTTTGTGAAGCGTTGTTAGGTCACACTGGACATATGTGCTTTCTTGGCTTTTGTTTTGTACTTCCTCATAAGAATTGTACAAAGTAAGGTCTGACTGCCAGCTTCCGCATACAGGGATCTCTCATACAACAACGGTTTGACAGGACCTCTTATTCCATCAATTGGAAGTTTGACGAAGTTAACACACCTGTGAGAAAGTTTTGATTGTTGTCAAAGGGTATGGCTTACAAGTACTTGTAATAACCCTTTCTAACCAATTGCTTCTACTTGGCGTTTCAGAGCCCTTGTCGGTTGCAGTTTCACTGGTCCCATTCCAGACACGATAGGGTCCCTGCAGCTGCTGCACTATCTGTAAGGATTTGGACTTTGGTACTTTTGGTCTCACACTCACGCATTTACAAACTGCTTCATCCCCTGAAGTAATTGACATTACAGAAGAATGTAAAGGGCATTCCAACCTTCTACAAACTTTTGACATAATAAATGAGTACTATTTTGAAAGTTTCATCTTACGTTCGTCGACGGTATTTAAGCATGAAGTTTTTAAAATCAATAAGTTAGATCACATGATGTATGCCTTTGTATTATTTGGCTCTCTATGCGCCCTAAACTTTTCGAGTTTTCCGAACAGTTGGTCGCCCACAGGCCCCACACCACGTGGCCTATTCAGGTGAATTGATGAACCTATTTCCAGAAACAAGTCTTCGATATGCTTCTATAAAAAGAAAGGACACTTGAACGTGGGTTCAAAATTTTGTCTTTGATTCTTGCACTAGATGCTTCTTTTAATAAATCTACGCCATCTAAACAACTGAATGTCTGTATTCCAGAAATTTTCAACTGAGTACCGCGTGCACCATATGTTTGACGGACTATTTATTCCGTACTGGCCAGTTCCTTGTATTGCCGTCTGTCAATGCTTTTGATTTTGTTTACTCCCCTGCAGGGATCTTAATTCAAACAGCTTCAGTGGGAGTATACCTCCTTCAATTGGCAACCTATCAAATCTTTACTTGCTGGATCTGACAAATAACAGCCTTTCTGGGAATATTCCCATCTCTAATGGGACAACACCTGGTTTAGATATGCTGGTTAAAACGCAGCACTTGTATGCCTAAACTCTTTGTGAGAGTGTTTATATCAAAACTTAAGCAGTCCCATATTTGGTCTTTACTTACATATTGCTATTTTTACAGTCATTTTGGAAACAATCAGCTCTCTGGTGCAATCCCATCTAGTCTTTTTAGTTCAAGCATGACGCTAATACATGTGTAAGTTCCATAGAACACCCTATTCACTTTTAGTGTTCCACATTATGTACTTGACTGATAGGACTGGATTAAATGTTATGACATGGTTATGCGTGTATGCACTTTGCTTACTTGTATAGCAATACTAAAAAGCAAGCTTTTGTACGGGAAAACAGGTTTCATATAGATTAAAGCAGAGAAAATGTATAGTGAATGTGGTTCTGTGTATGTTTAACAACGAGTTTTCTTCGAGCTATTGAGATCTCGTTTTGTGGGAGCACATCCCTTGATAGCATCGCAAGCTTGATGTCTAACTCTAGTTTTTCCCTCACGCTGATATGGCGTATCAAGAGTGCACACAAGGAAGACACATTATATGCAGCCGCTATACTAGACTAGACGTTGATTCTAATGAAAAATATTGGGCTTAGTTTCTATATCTGACAATTCTCAACCTGCATTATTCAATTTTGGCATCTTGATGTGATTTTGATTAAACAGGCTTTTTGAAAACAACCAGTTTAGCGGCAGCATCCCTTCATCACTAGCACTAGTCCAGAAGCTTGAGGTGGTGTGAGTATCTGGATCACATGAATGCAATCACGATAAGTATCTCGTATCTATGAATTTCGATTGGATTTTGGATTGATATTTTGTGGTCGCAACAGGCGTCTCGATGGGAACTTGTTAACTGGATCTGTCCCGCCACAGTTCAGAAATCTCACAAGGGTCAATGTGCTGTAAGCAACTAAAAGGTGTTTGCCAATTTAGGCTTGTTTCTAGGAAGTCAGCTTATTGTGCATTTGGTTTACTTCAGGTACTTGTCAAACAATCAACTGAGTGGCCCCTTTCCCAATCTTTCAAATATGAAATACCTCAACTACGTGTAAGTAACAATCACCTTGCAAAATCAGGGACATGAATTGGTCTCGTTAATTACTTGCTTCCCCTACGAAGACGATTGCATTTTTCTTCATATGGTCTTTGATGGAAATGTTACTTGCAGAGATTTGAGCAATAATACATTTGACGCATCAGTTTTTCCTTCATGGTTGTCAAACTTACAGTCTTTGACAACAATGTAAGTTTCTCTCTTGATCTGTCTGAATACACACACTTGCACTCCACGCAGACATACTAAATATTCCTACACAATTTACATGAGTCATTTAAGGTATGCTACCAGGGTCCTTTTCAACAGTTAACCATAACATTATCTTGCTGGTCTTTCTTGGGTGTTTGTTGCGGATAATTGAGCCATCACTTAGTATTGTCTGTTGGGTAAATGAATTGTCTCAATAGGGATCTCTTAAAATCTATCAATCATGAATCCAATTATATCCATCAAGCTCATCAAAGCACAGGAATCTACTTATAACTGGCCTGCGTTGTGCATAATTCATCACAAGCCTTAGTATTGTGTATAGCTTATCTTTGACATGCGCTGAATAAAGACCCCAAAGAACCTTTCTGATTTCTTTCTTCTATAATGAGGATGAATGAATTTTCTAGGTTATTCTGCGAGGAAATTGAGAGAGGATCATGGGAAACAAACTTGTTTTCTTCAATGCTATTAGTAAACTAAGCACTTTTAGGCAAAATTCATGTTGGCATCACTTTCACGAGCTCTTAGTAAGATTTCTGATGATGCTGAGTTGCTGATTATCCTGTGAGGACCTAGTTCCCATCCGGAGGAGGGATGAAGTTAATTTATGTCTGCTATCCTTTCCCTAATCTTTGCCAACTTCACACCTAGAGCAAGCCAATGTCAAGGAAAAAAAAACCCAAACAGGCACAGAGTTCAATGTGGTGTGGGTGGAGGGTGAGGATCATATGTGTGCTTGTAACTAAAACGAGAAATTTCCCAAAACAAAAAACTTTTTTGATAAAAGATTTCAAATTATACGCTATACATGTTTCCCCCCTAATGCATGTCTTGGTGGCAGTGTTATGGAGAACACAAGCCTTTATGGTCCAATTCCGAGCGCGCTCTTCAACCTTCATCAGTTACAGACTGTGTGAGTATCAGTTTAATAATTTAATCTCATGTCATCTTGCAATTCTTATGCTAGCCTGAAGTCCAAACTTATATGTATCTGACATCCTTAGACTTTAACCCAAAATGGTCTAGTTCTATATTTTCTCTCGTGAATTTTATAACCAACAAAAGTTTTGTTTTGCCTGTGTGACAGTTCATTGAGTAACAACCAGCTTAATGGCATTTTGGATGTTCCCTCTAGCTATGGCAATCAATTGGAACTTGTAGATCTGCAGAAAAATTCGATATCTGATTTTATTTTTACAAAGAGAAAGGGTACCACTGTTGATTTCATGTAAGTGGGTATCACTATCAAGTTCATGTGGCCCGAAAACTTATTTATTTGATTTTTGGGCATTTTATCTGCTATATTTCGTTGAAGATTTGATATTTTTAGTCTTATACAAGTTCTACTACTTGGACATTTAGTATCTACTTTTATTTCCTTCATCTGTTGCATTGTTGTTTCAAAATCGAATCTTCTTTACAGTGTGCAGAAAACTCCCTTGGTTGACGGATTTGAGACCTTGTCCTTATGGAATATTTTTGAAAAAAATAACTCATTTATATGAAAACACCAAATGGATGTCTCTGAATTTTTATACAACAAAACACGAAGGGTATTTGTTATTCAAAAGCAGCTATCTAGAATGTGTGCTAAAAAGAGAAACTCTCTGAAAACCAAAACCGAATGAAGTTATACATTGCCCGTATAGAATTCTACGAACTTGTCTTTGCTTTATCAAGAATCATTCTACTATCTCATTGGTGTACCTCTATTTTTTCCTGCAGACTTGTAGGAAATCCAGCTTGCACGGGAACAGGAGGGACGAAAACATACTGTGTCATTCCACCGTCCAACTCATCCTCATATTCCACCCCACCTAATAACTGTATCCGTCATAGGTGCAGTTCAAATAAAGTTTCTAGCCCCAACTGTATATGTGCATATCCATACACAGGAACCCTAATCTTCAGAGCTCCTTCCTTCTCAAACCTCAGAAACAATTCTACCTATACATCTCTTGAGCAGTCTCTGATGACGTGTTTTAATAACGCTGACTTTCCTGTGGATTCAGTTTCTATTAGTAATCCATCCAAAAATACAGATAACTACCTTTTGATAAGCATAGAAGTGTTTCCATATGGCCAAGAACGTTTCAATCGAACAGGAATTTCTAGAATTGCATTTGCCTTTAACAGCAAAATTTTCAATCCTCCCATCACTTATGGAACCTTTTCTTTCCGAGCCAATCCTTATAACTACTTTGCAGGTATGAAGTTTTTTTCCTTAGTGCAAAAGAAATGTGAGAACTATTTGGTCTCGTTCTAATTTCTTTCTTATCCAGAAGGAAACAATTCGTTAAATCGAGGGGTGATTACTGGAGCGGCAGTTGGTGGTTCCGTTGTTCTGCTATTGGCTCTCCTTGCAGGATTTTATGCTTTCCGTCAAAAGAGAAGAGCTGAAAAGGCTGATAGAGTGAACAACCCTTTTGGTAAACTCAGGAGCTCACCTCAACAATTTATTTGCGCAACAATGGTATTATGTTTTTCTCGGGCTTAATTTACTGCTTTATGTCGCACCATTGCAGCTTCTTGGGACCCGAATACAACCAGTGGTGGTGTTCCTCTGTTAAAAGAAGCAAGGTGTTTCTCATATGATGAGCTTAAGAAATACACAAACAA